>BMAV01009788.1:150580-162304 GCA_019973955.1 Trichonephila inaurata madagascariensis
GGGGGGATAATGTTCTCCGTTTCACCATTGATGTATTCTCTATACTGTAATTGCAAACGATTTCATTAATGTACTGTACAAAGTCACAAAAGGGTGGGTGGTCTGTGATGCCTTAAGGTAAGAAAATAACAAGAGTGGCCAAACCAAGCCACTATTCTTTCCTTATGGCTGTCGGTTGGCAGCCCAGGACACGAAAATGGGGTCCATAGGTGGTGGATAATGTAAAAACTCTCAGAAGAGCAAAAACAAATAAAGGAAAATGAGTAAGAGAGTCAAGGGAAAATCCCTCCTGAACCAAAACTGGCAAAATAAGAACTGAAGGAAATAATAGAGGGGGGAGGGTCGTAACAATTCGAAGTGCATAAGGCGCCGGGGATGTCAAAAACGGAGAAATCTTAAGATTCTTTGAGGCCCTGGTCTCCTATGGAAAAGTAGGAGCTACCTCTGATCTTTAAAAGTAGACAGTATATAACATTATTGTCTCGTAATTTGAAACAAATAAATGTGTACCACTTACAATCTCTCAAACCCGCTCGACTAATGGTCGCATTTCGACTACATGAATTGAATGATTATTTATGGTATTAGGCTTAGGCCTAGACATGGACAATGGTCTTAACGTAATAATACAGTCTGGCCACTTTGCCAGTTGACATGCAGTTTGAAATTCCATTCTTTTTGGAGAATATGTACCGGAATAATATTTGACAATTGAAATTATCCGGATCATAATCTTATTAAAATTGAGTCGAGAACGAAACGATGCCCCCATCGAGAGCGAGGCCCTGGTACCGGGCCCAGCAGGCCCATGCCTTAAGACGTCTCTGATGGTGTATGGTCATAAACCTCACTCTAGACAAGAACATGACATAATAATGCAGTCGAATTTCCCAGTTTTTTGTAGAATATGTCTTAGAGTAACATTTAACAACTAAAATTATGCGAATCATGATTTTATTGAGACAGGGTCGAGAACTAGGCGAGGCCCTAGGCCCAGTTTGCCCATGATAATTCAAAACCCATATGCTGAGATATATTTTTCAATAACCGAACAAAGTTAGATTTTCAGAATTGTCAAATTTTTTCAAAAAAACTTTGGAGCTATTTTACGTATTATTCGTCTAATACTCGGTATTTTGCACGCTATTCTAAGGTCTGTGTCCATCGGTATAGAGGTTTCGATTTTAGTACTCTCGCGTTCCAAAATCTGTTCATGTGGCTGGTTGGTTGTACATTAAATCTGATGAAGCTCAAATTCTTTATGCTAATGGGGGGTTGGTGGTAGCAGAAAGGTATTGTCTTCGTTACTAGACCAGGAAATAGGCACATCGATTGTGTGTGTGTGTTCAAGGAAAGGTTGAGTCAGGCACAAGGGAATTATCGGAAACATTCAACAAGTAAATAAACTCATAACCATAACTAACCTGTTAAGGAATTCCGAGAAGGACAATCTCCGTGCAAACCCTTGCTGTCTGATCATGATGGTTTCCATCAGGTTGAACGTTCTAAGCTGCTGCATGATGTATTGGGGCTCGAATCGGACGTCTTCTCTTGGGGACTGAGCAGGTTGAAGACACACCACCAGGTGAGGAAAATCATCTGTCATGATTTCCAATGTTTTTGAAAGCAAGATATGCATTAGATCTACCAAGGTTTTGTTTTCTTCTGGTAACTGAAATGTGGGCCATAAAGAAATGATATAAGTATAAAATAATTTTGAGATGAAAATATAAATGTTTTTGATGAGAATACTATGATAAACATCAAGAGAAATAAGGCAAGAGCATTCTTTTTGTAGCGTATACAGTAAATTGTATTTATTATAGCACAAAAGGCATTTCCCCCCTAACCTCTGACAGAATCATTAAGCAGTTATTCAAATAGTAGAAAGTGAGTGATTGAGCTTTAGGTTGCGGCGAAAGAAGTTTTTGATTCTTTTTCGATCGTTATACCTTCAAAAAGTTGTCTTTTGTCAAGCTAAATGAAACATCAAAAAAAATTTTAGAAATAAAAATATAACTTCCACTAGAACATTGCACTTTGTAACGATGGGCCATTCGCGAGGTCTGTCCTCTCTAACTTGAGTTTTCTTCCGTCCAGCTAAATTGGCACTTTAAGCTAAAACAATGCCACACGACAAAAGAACGTCACTACCGAATAATGTGTAAATAATTAACAGACGATTTATTTTTAATAGTAGATGATTACAGATTTGAGTAGATGCCTGTGAATGATATTGTTACGTCAATTCACTCCACAGTCATATTGTCGTAGTCACTTTTACGATTCAAGATTACGGTGGATTGTCATTTTGTAAAGTCTAAAAGCTTGTATCTCATTCAGATAAGTACAATGTGACTCTTACTCTTTAACTTATCTTGTATGCATATCACGTACTCTCATTTTCAATGTCAAACTTAATAACAATAAATTATAACAATTTCTTGCTTGTAGTCAGTTCGAGAGTTTAATTCAATGGCTTGGAAGGAAGGAAAATTTGATCTGAGCACCTTCCGTTCCGAACGCGAGTACTTAAGTGATCACACCAAAACGATCGTCTTCGCGTGATGACTAATACTGGTTTTATATAGATATTACACCGTCACAGCTTCTCCACCCACTCTGCTTTCAGATCCCGCCAGGGAACCTGAATGATCAGCGATATCTCTACCTCAGTGGTATTCAAACTTTTCAATTCACGAAACTCCTGGAACTAGAAGGTGTTTTCGTGGAACCCCTAGAGCTAGAAAGTACCTTTCATGGAACCCTATTCCACACACACAATTAGGAGAATAAAAATAATATTTAAGTATCCGACTACGTTCGGAACCATGATTTTAAAAAAGCGCATAAATGGATAATTTTCATGATATTTAGTGTCACTTACATTAGAATACATGTATACAATTGTTTTAAGGACATTATGACAAAAAAATTTTATTTAAATACAATATTTTGGCAAAAAATTAAATTAGAATAGCATTTTTTCCAAATGTTCTCCTTTTGTAAAAAATGCTTCGATTGTATTAATATTTTACCTGTATATAGCTCAGACCTCTGTACAGAGGCTCAATTATGATTTTTGAAAAATTCAATTTATTTTTAGAGTTACAACCATTTGAAATAATTATCGGCGTATTTTCTTAAAATTTCTCCCTTCTGTTGTCGTAAAACATGGATAAACCGACTTCCGAGTTATGCATTTCAAAAATTCTCGTTGAGCCTCTGTACAGAGGTCTGAGCTGAATACAGGCAAAATATTAATACAATAGAAGCATTTTTTTACAAAAGGAGAACATTTGGAAAAAAGGTTATTCTAAGTTAATTTTTTGCCAAAATATTGTATTTAAATAATTTTTTTTGTCATAATGTCCTTAAAACAATTCTATACATGTATTCTAATCTAAGTGACACTAAATATCATAAATATTATCCATTTACGCGCTTTTGCAAAATCACGGTTACGAACGTAGTCGGATACCTTAAAGTAGATCGAAACATGTTATAGGTACTTTATGTAAAGGTAATTAAAGTAAATACTGCATTTTTAATTAAAAAAATTAATCTACTTTTAATACAATTCACTCAATAATAATATTAATCTGTTTTCCAAGTGTCACCTAACTACGCATTATGTTTAGTTGCTGGGATATGTGCTTGTATTTTTTTCACACAAACTGTCGATGTCTAGATCTATTGAGATTAACTGCAATAGCATTATATATTCTGAGTTTCATTTGTTTCTATACTTTGTTTATGTTGCCACTCATGTTGAGAAATATTTTTCACTTATATACATTGTTTTGAATGACATTAAAATGTTTATAGCTGTGTGAGAAAAAAAAATACCGAGTATATTTTACATGAATTTGCATCTTCATAATATATATACGTATATGTGTGTTCTAGATATTGTTCATGATATGTATACTAGTCATCGCATTCATGATATATATACGTACTATTATGACTTGAATGACCAGTAAACTGGCGATCGGATATTGTTCTAAATGTGAAGTTAAGGCGTACGAGGAACGAGAAAAAACTAAAACTTGTGATTTCAAAGCATGTATTGTTCGTACCAAAAGCGCGAAAAAACCAATTGTTTGTAAAAATTAGTATTATTTCATAATTTTATTCAATTTTAATTTTCCACTTTTTATAAACAACTTAAATGGTAAGGGTATTTTTCATTACGAATATTTTAACTCTATTTTAACCTGTTTCTATGCATAGTTTATAAAATTATTTAATATTTTTATTCAAATAACGTTCTTCAAAATCAGGTTTTTGAGAAAATTTAGGTATTTATCTTCATAAAAAAAAATAGAGTCCTTCTCATGGGAGGCCATCTTCTCCATTTTTAAAACTTTAAGAGTTATCGCCGTGCCTCCTCCCTACAATGAGAATTGTGTCATGCAACGTGTTTCAAAATTAGTTATCGTTTAAGAATAATTTTTTGTCACATTTATATGTAAGGTTTGCTTCTGATTCTTGTTTTTCAATTTCTCTTTTCGTTTCCTCTTTTTCAATTCCTACTATTAGTTTATTTTCTCTATATGTTTATTTATTTATCTTGGTGGAATTTTCAATCGTTAATAAAATACATTTTAAAGCGCTCAATTGAGCTAAAATTTCCTATACATGATTATTTTGGATGACAATAGAGTAATTTAATTATAATTAATAAAAATTAATTGATTAAAACTAATTATTCGAAGAATTACAAATACAACTACTTTGGCATCATTTTTGGTGACTTAGCGACCCTTTTCGTGACTTGTGTCAAAACTTGAAAAGAATTTTTTCTCACGTTTTAAAGCATTCAGTTGAACTGAAATTTTATATACACGATTGTTTTGGATGACAATACGATACTTTAAATGATAATTAATAGAAATTAATTACCACTTAATGTTGTGATTCTGTCCTATGCGTATACATATTTATATTAATTGTAACTATTTAATAAAAAGTAGCTGAAATAAAATTTTTCTTTGTTGATCTAAGTATAGGAATAGACTTAAAAATTTATTTTTTATATTACTTGTTAAAAATGATTTCTGTTCATAGACAAATGTCGCGGTAAAACTTGGTAATGAATATCTATTAAAATTTTGGATCACGTGAGCAAAACAAAACAACTAAAGTAGAAAAAAAAGATTACAAAATTTTCGAATTATAGCATCAAACTTTATATGAGCCTACTAGATTGGCAATAGCTGACGTCACAACGTCAACAGTTCCTTTGAATGTTTCGACGAACTCAGCTTCGTCCAGAGAGCTGATGTTATCCGCAGTCAAATCAGGTATATTGTAAGTAACCTGAAAAAGAAAAAAAGAAAATGTTCTGGAATTCCAAACTTTAGAAAAAAAATGGTATTTAAATATAAACATTTTATCACAATTTTATTTTTATACAGGTTTCCATTTCACGGAAGTGAGGATTTCTATAATATGAATTTTACCGAAATATTTTAATATTAATAGTTTATCGATGCACAGTTAATTTCACTTTATAATTCTTTTGAATAAAAAATAGAATTTATCCAGTTTTTTTTTTTTTCAGTTTCATTAAATTAAATGAAAAAATTTTATGGTCTACCCGAGTGTGTATTTCGACAGTAGGTATGTATGTAAAATGAAGACCACACATTAAGGTCTACGTTCGGAATCGCGATTTGTAAAAAGCGTATAAATGAATAATTTTTTGTTAGTTAGTGCCAGTTCAATTAGAATATGCATATAAAATTGTTTTAAGAATATTATTACAAGAAAAAATTACTTAAATGCAATTTTTTGGCAGACAAAAAATGACATATTTTTAAAACATTTTCCTTTCATTAAAAATAATTCTATAATAAAAATATCACGTTTATATATAACTAGGATTTCTAAAACCTGGTTGAACTAAAATATTTTTGAAAAATTTACATTATTTTCAGAGATACGATCAATTGAAATAACAACGAGTGGTTTTGTTTTTCTACTCTGATATAATAAAAAAAATTATAAAACCACTTATAAATTATATATTTCAAAAATACTAGTACATGCTCTGTAGGAAAGTTTTTGCTGTATATAGGCGAAATATTATTATTATAGAAGCATTTTTCATAAAAGGGGATTGTTTTGAAAATATGTCGTTTTTCCCTCCATTTTTCGTGAAAAAATTTCCTTTAAATAATTTTTCTTCTAATAATATTCTTAAGCCCTATAACTATTGGAATATGCAACATATTTATATTCCAATTCAACTGATCCTAAAAATATATATAAATACCTTTCAAAATCACGATTTCCAATGTGTCACTTTCACGTGGTATGGCGATCATAAGTTTGAATAAGATTTTTGTTGTGGTTTAAATCTCAGGCCTGCTTAAGTGCTCTTGATTGTCCTGTTGTTGTTGCTGTGGCTAATGCCACCTGTCTGACGTAGTCAGAACGAGGCCCACGAAATTCATCGTGGCAAGGGGATAAAGTACGCCTGTCGTTGGCCTAGGCCTTGAGCACTATACAGGTGACAGTACGATTTAGCTCGGTGAAATTTCCCCGAAGGGACGATAGATGGCGACACCACCTATCTCCACCTCCACAATTTTGGCATGGAACTGAATGGGAGGGAAATATTCTCCAGTCCCCTGCACTCGTGATTCAGCCCACAAGACTTTCGGGCCCACTGATTTAACGAGCACGTACTCCGTGTGTACTCGGAGGGTATTTGGTGGCATTGGGCATCGAACTCAGGCCTTCTGGTCTGGAGTCTGATGCTCCAACCACTATGCTACCCAAGGCCCCCTTGACTTTCCTGAATAATTCAAATACCACAATAAAATTTGAAAAGCACAAATAAGCAAGGGTTGCTTAAAAGCAATAATAGTTGAATGCTTTCGGAATTCATGACTATTTTATCACACGTACACGTACTTGGAGCAATTTTCCTTGAAAGCAACCAATTCCGATCAATTTCTACCTGGTTGCCATAGCAATGGCTCCGAACAACTTTTTTCCAGTGAGCTGAAGAAATTATTCCAAATAAAAGTTGCTTGAAATTCCAGCCAATGGGGTTCTTCGACGCTTTACTTCATAAACAAGATAGTGGTACAAATGGTAGCCTCGGCTTCGTCAAGAGCGTCAGATATGGCGTGTAATATTTTAATGGTGTATAATATTTTAACGGAAAATATAATATAATATTTTAAACAGAATGGTGCTCCATTTCCGTTTACGCCCGTCAACAAAAGCGTAAGCGAAATAAAAGAAATAATATTGGATGTTCGTTTTCCGAAACAGAAAAATCGGCGAGTAATTTTTTAATGTGGAGATAGAGCGCGGCTGATGTCAGAGCATGTCGTTTTGTTTGCCGCAACCCTTCACCCTCAACTGCTTGAAGTATTCGGCGAAACGGTTGCTCCAAATATGCGTTTGTGATAGGGCCTTTAGTGAACCATACAATCGAGAATTTATAAGAAAAAGTTTAAATGGACTTAATTTATGACGATCACATGATAAAGTCAAACACGTGTTCTTCAAGAAATTCAAAACAGACGTTAAACTAATTGTACTTGTTGTTCTATTTGTGAAACTTAGATAAAAATTTTCATATTTCATAATTGGGTACAGGTGTTCAAATGTTATGAAACAAATTTCTTGAAAAAGGTTTAAAAGTTAAAAAAAAAAAAATTATTTTGTGAATGTACTTTTAATTAAAATCCATTTTGTATACCTATTGTCTTTTTTGTTGAGAAACAGTATGTACTTTTTAAGAGAAAGTTTCTGCAAGAGCAAAAGGGACAACACAATAGAGCGAATGAACTGATTAGCTGAAAGCACATGATTGCTTTTACCTTGTGACTATGACGTCACACGAGTTTTTTGACTGATTGGCTAGAAACACGAGATTATCATTATCATGTGACTATGAAGTCCCATGCATTCAGCCCATTTCGAACAACTTCTGTTCTGAAACAAATTTATTACTTTTTCTTTTAGAATTCTGCTTCTTTTTTTTTTTTTTTAAATCAGCTCATATGTGATATGATTTTCCCCTTCTTTAAGTTTTTTTTAAAATTTATAATAATGACCATTTAATCCATTAGAATCAAATAAGAAAATATATACGCATGCCATAAAAGTTTTTCACTCGCTTATATTCCATTAGACAATGTCATAAATTGGGGCTCAATTCTATAAAATAAATTTTTGATTATTTATTAAAAAGTTGACATTACTTTCTACATAGAAATGTATAGCTGTTAAGACATAAAGTATTTATTAACTTATTGTTTTTTGATAAATGAAATATAAATTTTAAATAAACAATAATATTCAATAAACGGTATATAATTTTTTAAAAAAAATTTCTATTACATAATACGATTCTTAATCTTATAAAACTAAATGCAAATACTCGAACATTAAAAAAAGAATCATTTCGCAGTTTTTCAATCCTTAGGTAGTTTATTTTTAAATTTTGAATTTTATCATCTAAATATAACTTTATGTAATATTTTTAATTCTACGATATTTTTGAAGATTTATTAATTAATTTAAAAAGAATCTGGTATAAACTTATTAGAATGGAGCACCTTGATTCCCTTGGAGTTTTTCTTCGGCCATTTCGGTATTGTGTATCCTCATTTTTATTATGTTAAATTTACTTAAAATTCTAAAAATGGCTGATTTCCTTTTTTACTTCTTTACTTTAACGCTCTAGCACTGTTAGAAAAATCTTTGATTTTGAGAATTAAATTTTTTTTATGAACGAAAAAGTTCAATACTGAGTATAAATTTATTAGAATTATTTTTGAAAAAGTCACCTTCTGTGATTCATTACTTTTATTTTTAATTTATTTATTATGTAAAAAAAAAAATTCCTTTCTTTTTTCATTTGTAATATATATGATTATTTTTTTTCATTACCTCAAATATGAAACATTCCTTTTTTAACAACCAGATTAACAGAGATTTTTAAGAGCACAACAATTATAAATTTTACATAATTAGATTTTATTGTTTGCTAACTTTCCCCAGATGTTTTTATAATGAACAAATAAAAACAATAAAATTCTTAGTTTAACTTATATATGAATACCTCTTTGATAAATTTTAATCTCACGAATATTTTCAAAATCAACACTTCAATGAAAAAATTTTGAAAAATTTCACCTAACCTTTCAAACTTTATTTTTGTCATTTATTTAGTAATTACTTCCCAAAATATTTTTAGAATTATCTCGTTAGTTGCTTAGAATTTTGAAAAAAAAAAACCACTAACGTTTTCAATCTCATAACAATCAGTAAGGTAATTACTAGTATTTCAAAAGGAGTACTATGGTTTTAGGTATAAGTAATAAAAAAGCTTTATTTTTTTACTCATTAGTGAGCTCTAATGCATCAGTTACCACATTTAATCCAAATGATTTTATTACTCCTTAATAACTAATACATATTTGAAAAGAATTCAAACCATTATAGCTATTTCTTGAAAAACTTTGCCATGCGAAAAATTACGTACTTTTTTTTAGTTCCGTCAAAAATGTCAAGATATCTTATTATTTTTTTAAAAAATTCCGAATTCTAGGATGAACATTATCTTTGTTAGAACATTCCACATGCAGATAATTGCAAGCAAAGCAATACTTGCTTCAATGGACAAGACCGTATTTTAGTTTTGTCTTTCAATTACAGCTCAAAAGTTCTTATCGAATATTTATTTTTTTTTAATGCTCTCTCTGCAACCAAATCCCTCATGCAGCCGAAGTTTAATTGGTTGGAATCCATATCGCTGATGGTATGTATTCCATTTACCAAGTGAAAAAATACCATCTGCTCAGCAGAAAGAATAAAAGGGCTTATTTATACATTCGGAACAAAAAGCAATCGTTTGCTTTTCTTCTTTGTTAGATACGAATACGTCACGGTCCAACCAACCAGACTAAACAAATCTTTCTGCTTAGTTGCGCCATTTTCAAAAAGGTTTAACTTACCTTCTCAAAGGTATGATGCACAGTAACTTTATCGTTTTCTACTTCGATACATTCACTTGGGAGAGATTTCATTTTTTCTGGAATAGAGAAAATAGGATAATTTTTTCGAACAGGAAAAGAACAGTTTCATTTGCCATAAAATTTGCATGGCGCGACGAACATAAAGAACAATTTCTTTTTTATTTTTATTCTTACTTAACCAATTGAAGGTTCCTTTTACACCAGAATTCTGAAGCTCATTCAGTAAAATTCTTTCGCTGTCGACTAGATTATTTAAGAATTGTTTCTGTTGTGGGGTTTCTTCGTATTTGAATGGTATATCAACGCCTTCTTCTTTGTATTCTTCCTGTAAAGAGATAAAATGAATAAAGAAATGTCTATAAAATAAATACTGAATCTTATTAATACTAACACCAGATTATATTAGATGAATTTTATTAGCCATTCTGGTGAAATTTCACTATGTAGACAAAGTGCATTTAAACGTTTTTGCTTATAATTCTAACTATTCTTTAAGTATTTAATGGATGTAATATATTTAATTCAGATTAAAAGGTTGGGGGGGGGGTGGGGATTTATAATTAAAATCTTTAATGAATTTGAATTTTTATTATTCTATACATTTTAAGGGTGTTTTTGTGTGAATGCAGTGTAAAAGAATAAAATTCCAGCTCCCAAAGCATTTTTAAGTACCTCAATACGCATAAATACACAAAATAGTTATCGTGTATTTATCTATTTTTTTTTTATCATACAAAGTTTTTAAGACTAAGAATTTTTCTAATAAGCAAGCATTTTATAAGAAAAATTAAAAATCAACTTAACTTTACGATATAACATATATAAAGCAAGGGGCCTATTATATCCTTGGAAAGTAGTTAATTAAAACTAAAATGAGAATAAAACATACTGTTGCCTATAAGATAGAGAAAACCCGAAACTATACAGTATTAGCCCAAACATAGCGCGATATTTTTTGACTAGTCATTTCTAGTTTAAAAATTGACTCACGTTAAATTCGAGGTCTAAGGCATGCTTTTTTAATTTACTTCTTGTTACTTCCCTAATACTTTTTTTTCAAATGGACTACATTTTGGCACGCAAGCCTTTGCAGACACGGCTAGTCCCCAAAATGAGAGAGCCATTTCAGTGGTGGCACCATCTAAAGGCGGCTCTCGCTACCAAATATTCGACGATTGAATTTATTTTAATTGAAGCTCTCATCGGATGCTAGATATTGCCGTGAGTATCAGAGCCAAATTGATGCTCAAGTGATCTTTTACATGACATGCGTGCCTACGATTTTCGTATTCAAAAAACCTAACGAATCCATCTGGGATCGAACACGCTACCTCTAAGCTACCGAGCAAACACTACCCTAATATTACTTAATTTTGTTTTACATTACTTAACTTTATTACCATGAACGTAACCTGTATTATTAATTATTAAAAAAAATGATTATTTTACTGAGTTTTATTTTCTTTAAACTCTTTTATGAAAAATGAATGGATAGCATTAAAGTAGGATTACTTTTTTTCTACATATCTTATGAAATATTTTGCTGGTTGTCTCATTACATTACATTACATTCTGGTTAACACGGTAATATAATATTCCAGCACTTTTCTAACTGGAAAAACTTTGAGAATTCGGGTTACGGTCTTTCATATTAGGTGATGACAACTTTGAATTGACGATTTCTTATTCATTTTAGAATTTGCGCACTGATATA
>BMAV01009788.1:165721-195661 GCA_019973955.1 Trichonephila inaurata madagascariensis
CATTTCTTCGAACATGCATATTTCTTTAAATGTTGGTACTCGAATTTTTCCAATTTGTTTTCCACAAAAAAGTAACGTAAGCACATTTTTGCTTCCTTTAAAATTAATGAAATTAATTTTAAAAGAAGCAAATATCTTTCGTCAGGAATAAGCCATTCTTTTAAATTATTTTCATGACGATTTCTTAGATTTCTTCGCCATCTTGGATTGAAAACTATTTTGGTGCCAAAATCTTATTTGGCATGATTTTAAAACAATGCTAAAAAGACGTTTGGTGCGTAACATACTGATAAAAATTAGTTCTAAATCTACATATTTGTATCACTACCGATACATTTAAAAGCAACACTTGAACACTAATAAAGAGCAGTTTAAGAGAAATGTTTCTTTTTTTAATCTCCAGCTAACACACAGGCAGTAAAAAGCATGGGTGTTTTAAACAAAAATATGAAGTTACTTAGATCTTGTAAAACAACTGATGTTTTACATTTACCAGTTCTTTGAAGAACAGGAGTTGTTGAATGTAATTTTGTAGGAAATCGTTGATTATGTTTGTGTTGAGTCGAAACAGTTGGTTTTGCTCATTTATTCCAAATCCAGGCGGATCAATAACGGTAACAGAGAAAGAATTACCCCTGGAAAAAGTAAAAATAAATTGAATGTCTTTTTTTGTATATTTAATATTTGTACATTTTTTCAATCGATTTATTGTATGAAAAATAACAGAAAATATTTATAGAAAGGTAGCAAAATTTTTTAATGGTACGAAAAATGAATTAAAAATGGAATATGTGCATCGTCTGCTCAGTGTTTTTTTGTTATCATGGCCAATGAAAGTTTTTATTATCACTTAAATGATTAACATTATCAGCAGAGGAATAATATCTCGAAAATATAAAAAAAATAAACACATATCAAGTTCAGCCAGAATTGAATACGTGTATTACAGTTCTTTTCTCTAACTGAAAAACATATTTAGAATAATTACAAAAGATGCCAACTGAAGCAACCTAACTTTAACAACAAAAGATTGTATAACAGCAAAAAAATTATTTAGATAAATTAGAGTTACATTAATTATTGAATAGAAGCAGATAATGATGACATTGAAGAAAATTTTCTTAATCTTACACAATTATGTGTACCCCTATTGTATAATTTAAATAGTTAAAATTAATTCAAAACAAAGAAAAGAAACTTAAATGGAACTAAATATTTTATAAAACGAAACAAGTATTTTTATGATCTGGTTGTAAATGATCAAAGGTACAAAAATGCTTAAGGGTAATTAAAAAAAAAGTATGGTTATAAAATATCTTGTGGGATTAATATTACCTTCCCAAATTTAACATGAATGATTAAACAATGCTTCCATATTTAAAAACATGCAGCTAAATAAATTCCATTAAGAGTTGCATGATAATTTGTCACGCAACTTCAGAAAGGAGAATTATAGTCGTCTGCTATAATGAAGATTTCTTATTAAAATATTTAGCAATTATATGAAATATTATAATTATAATTTCTACTTTAAAGAATCTCCAGAGTATAAATACAGTGGGCCACAAAAGTGTTCGTACACTTGCAATTTCTTATCAAATTTAATGTTTTCGACTAATAAAAATTAATATATCGTAATTGTAATTTTTTTAGGATATCTGCAACTTGTTCTTAATGGAATGACATAATTAATTTTTTTAAAAACAGTATAACTATTTTTTAAAAAAATTAATAATCAAAAAGCTACTAAAAAATTTCGCCACAAAAGTCTTCGTACACTTAACAAAAATCTCAACTTAGCTTTAAATATTGTTTCTTTCTTAATTTAGTACTTAGTAGGATATCTTTTAGTGTCCACAATAACTTTTAAACGTTTTGGTATAGATTTAATCAATTTTTTTGTAAATTCTGCATCGATTTTCCTCCATGTTTCTGTGCTCATTGTTTTTACTTCACATTTTGTGCTTATTTGTCATATTTTCTTTTTCTTTTTACATCAAAATCTCACCAAATATGTTGTATTGGGCTAAATAAAGTGATTGAGGAGGTTTTTTCATAATTTGGGGGCAGTTATAGAGACACAAGTGGCGTACATTGAGAGCAGTGCGCTTGGAGTCATTATCCTGTTAAAAAATGAAGTCGTTTCCCATATCCAAATGTTGGATGGATAATTTAAAATTTCTCTTTTAAATATTTAAATAGAGCTCATGATTCACAATATCAACAAAAAATATCAAATTACCTAATTCTGTGGCCAATTTACACCCCCAAGCAAGAACATTTCCACCTCCATGTTTTATTGATCCAACTAGATTCTTGGGATTAAGCTTCAGAAAATTCAAAATTGACAGCAAATTGATTGGGATGGCAGTAATTCAACATTTTTGGTTCCAATGGGCCTATAATAGCTTGTAAATGAAAAAATAAGGAATTTAATCCCATGAATTTATGTGGAACAAGAACTCCTCCTCCTCCATGCTTCAGTATTGAAGTGAAGTTGCTGTGGCGTGGAATTGGCCTCAGAATTCGCTAATTTGGTATTTTTTGATGGTATTGTGAATCATGAACTCTATTTAAATATTTTAAAGAGAAATTTTAAATTATAAGCCCAAAAGTTTTGGATATTGCAGATGACTTGATTTTTTAACAGGGTAATGATGCCAAGCTCACTGCTCTCAATGTACGCCACTGATGTCTCTATAACTGCCCCCAAATTATGAAAATACCTCCTCAATCACTTTATTTAGCCCAGTAGAACATATTTGGTGAGATTTTGATGTAAAAAAAGAAAACATGACAAATAAGCACAAAATGTGAAGTAAAAACAATGATCACAGAAGCATGGAGGAAAATCGATGCAGAAATTACAAAAAACGGATTAAATTTATACCAAGACGCTTAAAAGTTGTTGTGGACACTAAAAGATATCCTATTAAGTACTAAATTATGAAAGAAATACAATATTTAAAGCTAAGTTGAGATTTTTGTTATGTGTATGGCGTAATTTTTTAGTAGCTTTTTGATTATTAATTTAAAAAAAAAATATTTATACTATTTTTTAAAAAAAATTATGTCATTCCATTAAGAACAAGTTGCAGATATCCTAAAAAAATTACAATTATAATATATTAATTTTTATTAGTCGAAAACATTAAATTTGATAAGAAATTGCAAGTGTACGAACACTTTTGTGGCCCACTGTAAGATTGTACATACTGTAAAGATTTTTTTTTGTGACGCATTTTAAAGTGTATTTTTAAAAATTATTTTTATATAATTTAGATAGAGACCATGCAGAAGCATTCGAAAAAATAAAAAAATTAAAAAGTTATTCAACCGTCTAATGGAATGTTTCAATTATTATTTTTTTAAAGTATATTTCTAGATTTTAACTTAATCAAATATTACAAACCGGGTGAAGCAAAAGTTTGGGCAGACTTTAAAAAAAATCATAAAATAATGAAGAAATAATGATAAAAAAAAACGGTTAGCAAGAGAAAAAAAGTTAGATTTTTCTTAGTTCTAAAAAACATTTTAGTTAAAAATATTACCAGTAGAGGGCACAGGCAATTCGAAATACAATGTAAAGGACAATAGTACACTCCATTCATTTATTTTTTGCAATAACAACTGTTCAACATGACCTCCAGAACATTGTATGATACAACTAAGGCAACTCACAACACCTATTACAGCTAAATACCGCATATCGGAATAAATTGAAAGAACCTCACGACAAATAGAATCTTCGAGTTCGGCCAATGTTGAGGAGATAAATGGTACACAAGGGATTTCAAATAGCCCCACAATCAGAAATCGATCGGAGTGATGTCGACTGAACATGGGGATCATAAGACCTTGCAACCTCAATGAATCACTGTGTCCTCACCAAAGGTAGTCAATAAGAATCGTTTTACAGTAGTGATTCTAAAACTTCCAATATTTGCCACCCAATATTCAATCAAAATCTTCATCATGCCCCCTCCATACAATAACAATGTATTGTGAATTCAGTAATATTATACTTTGATGCTGAAGCTCTACAATACGATTTAAACCTCTTATAAGGACGTATATAAACATCTTGCTCAGCCAAAGTGTTAAGTTTCCCTGGACGAAAATCTGCGTCTGTCCGAAGTACGATCTTTCCTTTGTATTGTTATTCATAAAATTATTCCGAAGGCAATGGAATGCAATAAAAGGGACTTTGATAGAGTTTGCGAAGAATTTACTTATTTCAGAGGATTTGATTATTTATTCCTTTTCTTTACTCACCCCATCTCCCCTGATACATCACATAAGCACGCTTAATTCGAAAACGGTGGCATTGGGAAGCGAATTGCGTAACTTTTAATCAGCAGTCAAGGGATTAATCATAAACTGTACAATTTATCAAGATAAGTGTTTTGTATATAATTTTGTCATGGGGTCACTGGTAATTATTAAACTTGTTCTTAACTTAGTTTTGCTAAATTAATTATAGAATACATTGTGCAGTATTGATACATTTATATATAAATGCATTATATCAGTGCAAATGTGTCTTTTATTTTTTATTAAGTCAGAACGTATTTTATTTGTTTATTTCAGTAAATTAGTAATTCTTTTCTAAAGTAATCTTTAGTTTTCGACTTTTCAATATGCTCACTTCCCCCTCGTAGAGTTATCACGCTGCCCAAGGGGGTACGCCCCACAGTTTGAAAAACACTGTTTTACTGGATTGATGTAGTATGTAGGTGGTCAAAATGTTTTTGTTTTTTGTCAAAATGTTTCAAAATGTTTTTGCTGCTAAAAACAATCTTACTTCCTTGTGCGTCCTTTCTTGCAAACTGCTGTTTTTATCATCATTCATTCCTTTTTGACGAATTTTTAAAGTTTAAACGAACTTTTGACTCACCCAGTGGCAGGCAAACTTTCAAGGGAGTAAGTGAAGCAAGATAACTATAAAGGGTATTAAAATTGCTACTTATATGCGTACGCTCACTATCAAGAGTGTTGTGCTCCGCCTAATATTTTTTTTAATAATACATAAATAAAGTTTTACGTATAGTAAAACACATTTCCCAGTCCTTCAAATACTAAGAACTAGTGAAGATATTTTTATTTCCATGTCTCAAAGTGAAAGAACAACCATTGTCAAAATATCATACTGTTGGAAATTAAACCTTCAAGCTTCGTGAAAAGACTTCTGTACCAATAATAACCAAGGCGTTTTATCCTGAATTTTCATGTTTACACTAACAATTAAAATTGACAGTTGTTTTTTTTATGTAGAAGTAATTCCAATTCTTCTTTTAATTAATCAGGAAGCATGTCATAAAATATGGAATTTTAGTCTTGTATCTGCTATTGGGGATTTAAGTGTATCTATTGTCCATTTATGTGTACTCCAGAAATGATATATGTAAATAAGTACACGTCATTGGAGATCACTTTAAGAAGCATCTTTCCATGATGGCATTTTCACGTCAATTGGAATTTTACCGCTTTAGAACTAATTCTAATATTTTCACTGATTCTCCATAAACTCTTTAAATTGAAAAAACAACAACAACAACACCAAAGTAACTGTCTGGAATCAGTCAGACCATTGAATAAGTATTTAAATACAGGTGAACTTTTCAATAGATAATCATAAAGGAAAATGAGAAAGGAAAACAATAATTCTTAGTGGGCTTAATTATTTTTAATAATACAAAGAAGTCTGAAGAGCCGCGAGGTTTGCCGACCTCTGATATGGTCGAAAAAAGAAATTTAGACACTACAAATAACTTTTGTAAATCTTATCACAGCTGGATAAAATTGACATGAACCTTAATAAATCAAAGGAATTGTTATGGCATTAATAAATTAATTAATTCGCTTAGTTAATTTCTAAAGAAGAATTTTCCCCATCATGAAATTTAATGTTTTGAAGAATTTAGCAGAGAGGATATAGATAGCTTGTATTTCAAATTTCCAGGCTAAACGGAGGAAAAAGAAACCTGTCTGAAAGGAAAAAAAAGTGAAAGAAATTTCGAAAAAGGAGATTTTAATGACATAAATACAGAAATCACTCCCATAGCGCTCTCGAGCACACCCAGAAGTATTGGCTTCGAAAGACAGAGGGGAAATTTCCATGGGTATAAAATTATATATTTGGGAAAAGCCTGGTCAAAGCCGGGCTAAGCAGAGGAACCCATACGACGGAGCATAAAAATGGAAGAAATTTCGAAGAAGGGAATTGAAATGACATTTTTCTATAAATCTTACATACACCTGGAAGGGTTGATATTGAAAGGAGAAAAGGAAATTTCTATGAGGGATGAAGATACAATCGAAAAAGCTTGTACATCGCCGCCTATGCAGCTACTCATTATTACTATACTTCGAGTAATAATGAGTAATCATTATTACTCAAAGTATTCGAAGGGAGCTTTTAGAATCTACTTATTTGATGTTTTTAAAGCAAAGTGGCTAGGATAGCCTAGTGGTCATAGTCATGGACTCGTGGTCGGCGTGTCAAAAGTTCGAAGAGTCTACTACCGCTGAAGTCCCAACGTGGAGAGATGCTGAGGCGCGTTAAATTTGTCGTGCCTCACAAAGTTCTCATGATATGGAAGTTCGAACGCTAGCTTCAGTGTCGTCCTTGCCACTTGACCATGGTTCAAAATTATGAGATCCATCGCCAATATCCCCCATGTTGTTTATAGTGCGACGTTAATAAACCCTCACTTACAAAGTGGAGAGAGAAAGATTGATTGTTAAATATTATTTACTAGTATAAGGTAACGGAGTGGTCATGGTCACGAACTCGTGGTCAGCGCTGTCAAGTCGCGAGTTTGAAACCTAGGATCACTGAAAAACCGCCATGTAGAGAGGCTATGTAGAGGCCAGCCATTGGCGTGGTGTAAAAGTTTAAAGAATGAGACGCAGCTCAGGTAACGTCCACGACTCTAAGCCGTTGTTCAAAATTACGAAGTCTGTCACCAATAGCTCTCGTATCTTTTCAGAGAATTACTTTAGTAAATAAATCCTTTAGGATACGAAAAGAATATATTTTATTAGAATTGAAAAGTAAAGTTAATACTAATTTTTTTTTTCAATTTCGTAAAATAATTCATCGGCAAAACAAAAACATTTCTCTCATTTTTTTAGTTTCCTAAAAAGAAAAAATTAGATTTTCTGAAACTATAATATTAAAATCCATTGTTCTACTAGTTATACAACGTTTCATTATTGAAATCCTTCATTTAGAACAACGTTGTATTATTTCTGGTAACCACTGCATTGTTCCAAAACATAATTACCGGTGAAAAATATTGCACAATAAATATCGAGAAACAAAAACTTTTGCGAGTTAACATGGCATGCAAATTACACTCCAAAGTATTTCCTAAATTTAACTATAACTGTAAGATACTTATTAACTATTAAAACAAACAGAACTTCCAACATCACGCATTGTTTAACTATTTCTATGGTAATTAAAGTAACTGTCAACAAAGGTTTCTGAAATTTATGGATATTTTTCTGATAAACATTGTCTGTTATGAGTAGAAATTATTCCAAAATGTTTGTAGAGCATACCATTTTCAACATGAACAAGTAAGGATTAGTCCGATTTAATTCTGTCGTCATTTGTTATCGTTATAATGGCGATTGAGATGAAGAAGCATTTTTTCGAATTTTCAATGCTCTTTTGATTTCTCCGTTTGGAAATAAATTATTTGATGCCATATTTTAAATGTAAATAAACAACTTTTTTTAAAATGATACATAACATTTTCAAAATAATTTAAATTATAACTTAATTAAAATAATTAATGCAAGTTATAGAATACTTAATTAAGCTTTCATTTTATAAGTAACATAAGAATTTCTAGATGAACTATTTATAATTAGTTATAATTCGCTCCAATTTTTAAATCATTGGACAGTTAAAGAAAATGTTTTATAAATGCAAGATATTTGTTTTGAAATAAAGTAGTGAAAGTTGAACATTTATTTTAACATTATATAACTACGCGAAGTATCAAAAAACGGATTTTATAAAGAGGCTTAATATTCGGATACAAAAGCGAAAATTTAGCCAAACGATAAAAAAATAAATATTTTTAAAAATTATTTTTGAGAAAGAAATGAAACATTTTAATTGCAATTGTGTGACGTTTAATGGAGAGTTTGATTGAGATAAAATAATTTTTAATTAATCTTAATTGTAGCAAAAAAGTGGTAAAATTATCTGAAGGAAAAAAAAATATCTGCAAGGTTATTTCTTTATATTCGAATTATATGACATTTCTTTAAATAATTATTTTTCTTTATAAAAATATGCATTTTTCTTCCATTTAATTTTTATAAACGATACTTTATAACATAATTTAAATGTACCTTCATTATCATGTTTAATACTTGGCAAACTGCAGAATATTTTTGAATTTTTTTCTTTAAAAAGGAGTGAAAAAAAAAAAAAAAAAACTGCTGAGAAGGTAGAGGAGAAAAATAGGACTTTTGACTATCAGGTATATAATAGCCATGTGATTCTAAATAAAAACCGTCGTGTAAGAAAGGTTGATTCATGTTAAATATTCCACAGTTCACACTGGCGCAGAGTACGTATTGAGAAATGGGTGCCAACACGTCAACCGCGCAATCTGATCTTGGTTGAAAATTGCGAAGCCTAATTGAAACCAATTTGGCGCCATCACTTCCGTCACTAAGGAAATGTTACTGCAAGATTCAATTACATTTTTTGCACCTAAAATTTTAAAAAATGCTCAGTGTACAGACATTAAACGACAATAAGAAATCGCGTCGAGTTGCAATCTTTGGAATCTCATGTTTGATCAGAATAGTTGCGAAAGTGATTGTACTTCTATTTAATGTAAAAGCAGAAATTGATTTTATAAAACTGGCGATAAATCTATTTTGCTTACTTAAGTTTACTCAAAAAGTGTTCGGTAGAAGCTATTGGTAATGAATCATTCATGATGATCTTGGATACTGTTTTACGAGTCCGAAGATAATGTTTTGCAAGCGTTAGATTTGTAGGTAGAAAAAGAATACCTATTCGGGCCAGTTGTTAAGAGCAGAGGTCACCAAAGTGGTGGTCTAAGAGAAAATTTTGCTGGCCCCACAAAAAGTGTGGAATATACTTACTCATAACGTCAAGTTATGTTTTAAGATGCATTGAAACATAATTCGATTCATAACAGTAATTTAACACTTAAAAAAATCTTATTAGTTGTCCGCAGGATTTAAATAATGAATTTACTGGTCCGTGAGGTCAAAAAGGTTGGCGGCCGCCGGTTAAGAGCTTCTATACCTGTCCTTTGCTGTTTGAAACTTACCGGAGAAGGAGTCGTTGCATACCCCCTTCCTACAGAAGAAAGTCGTTCTGTTGTTAATAGTATTTCTGAGCGATACAAAAAGAAGGCTGTCCCATTCCAGAAGGATATACATTCCCAGTAAGTTTTGAGTGTCGTTCGAAAATTTTTCCGTTGACATTGTGGGCAGTCTCTTGTTGAGGTGGCGGGTCAGATTAAAGCGTGCGATGAGATTGTTTGAATCACTAGTCATGATTTACTAGGAATATCTTAAGTGACTCTCGATAAAAATGCGCAATCAACCAGTAGGGTTAGGCTGTGCCATGATCTAGTGTTTAATTTTTGGATCATCACTTCGGTGGAAGTTGTTTTACGGGTAGGGAAAGAGGATGACTCATGGTGACCTTGAAAGTAGCTTTGGGGTAGAGTGATTTAAGCTGACCAACTTTGGGTCCGCAGATAACTCCGTGCACACATTAGATGACTAGGGCGAAAGGGGATCTCTATTCGAACCAGTCGTTAAGCGCTTTTGTTGTCCTTTGTTGTCTGTAAGTTACGGGAGAAGAAGTTGCTACGAGTATATTAACTAATATTTCTATACATACATGATTTTCTTGTAAAAACCTTTATCTATATAGTTCAATCAATGTATATAGATTATTCCTTATTGATATAATAATCAAAACAAGAACTTACAACACAAGCCTCGAAAATGACAATTGTTTGTTGATAGACGTTACAATCCAGTCAAAAACTCTCAAATAAAGAAATTGGACCCAGGCATCTCTCTTTGCTAAAACATCTTCTACAGTGGGCCCTTTACAGATAACGGAACAAAGCTGGTCATTATCTACGCTTAGATTCTTGGCGGCTGAAAGAAAAAAAATTTTTTTTAAAAAAAAAGTTTTTCACAGATATTATGATTAGTGATTAAAGCAAAATATAGGGTACACAACAAATTTGGCTGTTTTTGAAATTCGATTGTGATTCTATTCTGGTAAACCATTTTTAGTTAACTCTTATGATATTGTTTTTTTTTTTGTTACTTATGTATAATACTATCAACGAATTTTTTCAATGGGCTTGATTCATGAAGTCACATGATAAAAATAAACACATGTTTTCCATTGAATTCAAAGCAAACATTAAACTAATTGTACTTGTTCTATTTGTAAAACTCAGATAAAATTTCAAATTTCATATTTGGGTAAAGATGTTTAAATGTTAGGGAAAAAAATTTCTTCAAAAAGATTTTTTTTAAATTAAGAAAAAAGTCGTATTTTACATTTATAATTTTAAATAAAATGCATTTTGTATACATATGTACTTTTTAAGAGAAAGTTTCTGCAAAGAGCAAAAGTTGGCAACACCGGAGCGCGTGAACTGATTAGTTGGAAACACAAGATAGTTTTTATCGTGGGACAATGACGTCACATGAGTTTTTGAATTGATTGACTAGAATCACGTGGCTTTCACTATCATGTGACTATGACGTCACATGAATTAACCTCATTTCAAAGACGTCGCTTGGTTACGAAAATATTTATGCATATATTCAAAACATATTTAGAAAAAATTGACATACCTGTTGAAATAAGATATGGATTATTAGCCGTAGCTGCCGAACCTTTCAACGTGTATGTGACGTCACCCAGTAGCAAGATGGCCGATAAAATTCTAATAATAACTAAAATTTCCTGAAATTTAAAAGAAATATATATATATATATATATATTTCTGATTTCATTATATACTGATATATAATGTGCCCATATCAGTAATATATATATATTACTGATATGTGCACATTAGGCCTTATGGGCTGTTGCGCCTCTAAGTTATATATATATATATATACACCACCGCAAAATTTAAATCAACACGAAAAAAAGTTTCCAGAAGTGTTTCTTTTATGGAATAGAGTTCCTCTAACAAAGAGTTTTGCGAAAACTGACCCCCAAAGGAGTGGGGTTGTGAGGCGTTAAGGAGAGTTATAGAAAAATTCCTGTTTTTGAATTTAACCCATTTACTTGAAATTTGTTGAGCTCGTTTCTTTAGTTGAGTAAAGTTCCACTAAGAATGGATTGTACGAAAATCAACTTTAGGGGGAAGCGGGGAGAGTTATTGGGGTGTATTGATAGACAAAATTCCCGTTTTCGAACTACTAGGACTATAATAAAATCTGGTTAGCATGTTTCTTTCGTTGAATTGAAATCCGCAAAGAATGCTCTCAACGGGGCTACTGATGATAAAAATTCCGTTTTCGCTCTATTAGATTTAGACTTGAAATTTAGCACGCATGCTTATTTTATGGAGCAGAGATCCACTGAAAGTTACTTTGGCGAAAATCCACTTGGTTATTGGGCTACAAGAGCGCAAAAAATCATTATACTTCAATTGTAGAGATTATTATAAATTATTAATCAGAATTTCTGTCTCTTTTATATCAAGAGGCGAGAGTTACAGCGATAAAAATATTTTTTTCAATACAATCGAATTCTTAATGCTAGATATCAATAATTTATATTTATGTAAACAGTATATATTTATACAACATTGTGAAATACCCAGTGAAGGGGGTGGGTAACGGCTAGTTGTTTTATAATATTTTATTTATATTATATTGTTTATCATATTAAACAGCTATTTGTAACTAATTTTTTTTATAAAATATCATTTAATATTTATTATAATATATATTTTTATAATAAATATTATTTATTAATACTTTTATATTTAAAAATATAATATAAAGTGGGAAGAAGTGGGTTTATCCATGTTTTACGACACAACAGAGGGGAGACATTTTAAGAAAAAAACGCCGATAATTATTTCAATGGGTTGTAACTCTGAAAATAATGGGAATTTTTCAAAAATCGTAGTTGAGCCTCTGTACAGTGGTCTGAGCTACATACAGGCAAAATATTACTATAATAGAAGCATTTTTCACAAAAGGAGAACATTTTGAAAAAGGTTATTCTAAGTTAATTTTTTGCCGCAATATTGTATTTAAATAATTTTTTTTTGTCAAAATGTGTGTGTGTGTCCTTAAAACAATTTTATACATGTTTTCTAATCTAAGTGACACTATATATCATGAAAATTATCCATTTATGCACTTTTTTAAAATCATGGTTCCGAACGTAGTAGGATACCTTAAGCATATATATATATATATATATATATGGGTTAAGTTTTCACGAAAATATAATTCCTAAAATATACAAAATTAGCCGTGTCCTTTTCGCTAATTTTTAACACACACACGCAGACGTGCGTGCTTTAACATAAGTACAGATTTTGTTTTTCAAATTTATTGAGCCTTTTTCAACGGATTTAATATTATGAAAGGTTTTACCAAGTTCACACCCATGTTATCCATTATAATAATTTTGTATATTTGTAGAAACCCTTTTATTTTTTAATTTTTCTTTATCATCATTTTACTAATCGTTATTATGCATTGATACAGTGTTTCGGAGACTTAATTAATAGATGTTATCCAAGTTTAATCAACAACAACCTCCAAGTGAACAAATTAATCTAAACAAGTTTTAAACTTTAATTAGGCGCCAAACAAGCTAATGTTTCTTGATCTAGATAGCGAAACTCCGGATATTTCTCCCTTCTTCCCGGATACTAGAATTAATTTACATTTTTCCGGAGTTTAAGGCTAAACTTCCGGAGGTTTTTAAATAAATCTCTCCTCAGTTCTTGATTAAAATAAAATAAATCCTCCTGTTTAGACATATCAACCCGGAATGTGGAGGCTGTGTTAAAGTACTAACATTTTCTACTTATTCATTATCAAGCCCGGAAGCCCGAAATCTTTTAAAAATTAGATAATTAAATTGGAGAAATTAATCTTGAGTGAGAAGCGAAAGTAACAAATTGAATAAACCAGAAGATGCACTAAATTTGAATTAAATATTTTAATTTTGTGTGCGATTAAGATATTTTTTTTACGAAGATTCTTTTTTTTCCTCCTTATATTCAGTTAATTAATTTTTGAACTAATTATGCTGAAATCTTTTAAATTTGTTATAAAAAAATAATCTGAAACACAAATTGGTTAAATTTACCAGAGGAATAAGCCTTTTGGCTTTTTATAATTTGTAGATATTTACATTTTTGGTATAATAATTTTATCTTAGGCTTATATTTTTAGAATTATAAATAGTCTCTCTCTCTCTAATATAATTATATTTATATTAATAACTAATATATATATTATAAATTATAATAAGTTTTACAGCTAAATATTTATTTTACATTTTACCTTCTGTTATCTCGGTGGCTTAGAGGTAGCGTACCTAATACGTAAGCCTGAGGTTGCGGGTTCGATCCCGACTGGAGTAGATAGAATTTCGGGAGGCAAAAATCGTAGGCATGCATAGTGCATGATTATGTGGCATGTAGAGGATTTCTTGAGCATCAATTTGGCCCTGGTCTCTTTGAAAAATTAAATCAAAGCAACGTTTAACATCCAATGAGAACTTAAATTAATTCAAGCGTCAAAATTTGGTAACGTGAGCCTCTACAAGATGGTGCCACCATGAATGGATCTCACATTTGGAGATTTGTTGTGTCTGCAAAGGCTTTGGTTCTATATGCAGACCCACACCAGAAAAAAAATTACCTTCTTTTTTTTTTTCTTTTCAGCCCAGTGATATATGCGGATATAGTTGAAGGTTGGCGCTATAATCTTAGATCCTAACGCTAAGAGTTTTCTAATATAATACCGTGTCCCCTTAACTCTATGACTATATATACTTCTATATACTGTTAAATTTATAGCAATTTCATATATATACGTATATATGATGTTTCTTACCTCTTCAGTAAACGAAAGCACACGGAATGACTGATATATATTCTTGTAACCTGCAATCAGATCTGCGGAATTTTTTGATGACTTCAAAGGCAGATAGCGCATGGCCGACAGTTTATCCAGTCCGAACTCTGCTAGCCTCTTTTCATTTTTCAGTCCTTCAAATACGTAATACAGAATGTGGAAATTGCTCTCGTTTCTGTAATATAAATATATAAAGAAATAAAATTCGAGTAAGTTAATTTTAGTACTTTTATAATTATAAATTTATATTAAATTTTGAGACAAAATAGTAATAATAACAATTATTTTTCCGAATAAAGTAATCATTAAAATAACTTTCGAAGAACTACTTTTATATGTTCTCATATAAATCGTTTGGCAGTTAAAATTCGTAATTGTAATATATTGCTCTAATTAAGTCGTTTGCTATTATTTTCAAACTAGTAACTGTTTCCTGAACTGATTTACAAAATTGAAATAGTGAAAAATATTAATTCTGTAATTCGAGTTTAGACTTAGAGCTCTGTTTGTCTAATTTAAACTTTGTCGCAGCAGTGCTTATATAATAAAGGCTATGTTGGATGACGTTTATCTTTTTATGTTTTTATTTATTTATTTATTTATTTTTTTTGTGACTTTATTTTGTAAAGTACATAGAGTATAAAAAAAAAAAAAGAACAGTTGTATATATTCTTTGTGGGAAATTCTTTTGTACTAAGTATGCGAACACTTGAATTTTCAAAGCAGGTGATGTTAACTTCAGTCTTAGCGGAGCCTTTCTGCTGCGAAACGAGTATTTTATGAACAGGTGACTTTTGCGGGATGGTTTATCATTACTTGTTATTGATTCTGTATCTCCTTGTTGTAGCTAATAACTG
Source organism: Trichonephila inaurata madagascariensis (assembly GCA_019973955.1). NCBI lineage: Eukaryota > Metazoa > Arthropoda > Arachnida > Araneae > Nephilidae > Trichonephila > Trichonephila inaurata. The sequence goes on from BMAV01009788.1 coordinate 180,742, forward strand.
CGTTATGATGTTTTCGAAGGCCATTATAGTCAATTAGACAGTTTCGAACATTGCTACGTAGGCAGGATGCGTGAAGCTGGTTGATCATAGCAAGAAATGGTTCGCGCTTGTATTGTTCAATCAAAGCTGTGCAAAGGTTATACTAGTAATAGTTGTGGCAAGCTACTCATCGACGGAATAAAAGCTCTGGGAGATTAAACATACGAATGTGAAGTAAGATCGGATAATTGGACGAATAGACTCAAAATCGTCCCAGCATCATTGTTCGTTATTCAATGAGCTACAGCCTCTGCTATACTACTCATGGTATCTTCCACCACCTTACGAACTTCGCTTGGGCAGGGTTACGTTTACAGTTGATTTCAAGACATCTGCCTTTAAGGTTACAACTTGGCAAAGTCATAACTGGTTATTATGGCTGCCAGGAGATTGGAAGCATGTGTCCAGCAATGAATCCCGCTTCAATATTAAGTGTAAGTGGAGGGTCAAGGGATCATCAGTCTTTATAATAACTAACTACTAGCTTTATAGCTACTAACTTTGGTGTGACGTATGAAGTGCTATCTCTCATGGCAACAGGTTGTTTCTAATTCTTCTGTTTATTACTTTAAAAGTTCAACGATAAGTGTTTGATATATTTCATGGCATATCCCTCTACGGCCATTTTCCAATAAGATAATGCTAGATCCCTTACGACTCATATATATCTGGATTGCCTCCTGCTTTTGATGTTCAATCTTAACCAGCAAGGTCATCAGAACTTTCTCCAATCGAATATGTGTGAGATATAGTAGACCATGTTTGGCAAAATGTGAGCTTAGGAATCTTTACCATTTCTTACACTTACTTGTTCAAGCATGCATCGCTACAGGGGAGGGGAGAGTTCCCCAATTACTGAATTTAGCATTCAATGTGTAATTGAGTAAGAACCATATATATGAAGAAACTCGCTTCTGGATATATTCCATTGAATGACAGAAAAGAGGTTTACCTCACACTCATATCTTAATTTGGTTGGTTGAAAAAATTGTTCGCACTAAAATTGACGATATCTTAAGAGTTGAACTACCTGACCCAGAAGATCCGGGATTATTTGAAATTGTCAAGAAGAACATGATTCACACGGACCATGTTGGCTATATAATCCACACTCACTCTGCATGAAATACAGAAAAATGACAGGACAACGTCTGCCGGGTTTAGCTAGTTCAATATATAATTGAGTCATAGATGGGTCCCATGACTTTGAGTTTTTAATAATTTCATTTTATTTAAGTATAAATGTTACAAATATTTAATTTCAATAAAAACGGACTTTTTTATTCATGGTGCTTCGATTTCTTTTTCTTTTTTTTTTGCAAAAGAGTAGATGTCACAAAACATTCCCTGCATTCGAACTTCGTATTTTAGCACACACACAAAAAAAAAACTACTTCGCTCCCCCAATATTTAGTTTTCTTTACTATTCCCAGATCTCTATTTTAAAGGGACCTGATGGAAGGACATTAATCTGATATTAATGATACTTGCATTATCTTATGATTGTTGCTTCAAAATCCCTATTGTTGTATCATATTGTTGTATTCAGACGTCTTAATTATTTTCTTAAATATGTTTCTTCAGAACATACCGAACAAGATGAGCCAGTTAAAACTACCTCTTCCACTAATTTTTTCCCCCACAACAAACTTCTTAAGCTTTAAAATCTCTAATTAGGACTGCCTGCTTCCATACAAAATAAGAAAAATAAAACCTATCTTCTTTTTAAAAGAGTGCTAAGAGAATTATCCCACAATACGTGGATTGTAAAGGTACCTACATCGGGGATTAATTAGCATTCAAGAGTGTATTTAAATTTGGCAATCTCAATAGATTCATTAAAACCATGTATGAAAAAAAATACCAGTTACAGCCTCGTTACATAATTAGCTACTTTTCAAGTGCGTTAAAATGATTGCGAATTGCTTGTAATCCTTTAAGAGACAAAGGATGAAGAAAAAAGAAAAGAATGTTTGGACTTATTCTCGTTAATTATTTGTTTTTATTCGACTCTTTTGAAGAAATAATGATCATATTTTCTTGGATTATTGTGCATTCAAAAGCGTGATTATAAAAGGAATGAATTAAGAGATGCCTTTTTCAATTTCGGGTTTTAAAAACGCCATATTGGATTTCAGATGTGTAGAACAATATTGAAGAAAATTGGTTTTATTTGTTACACAGTTACCATACAATATCAGCCATTTGTATAATACAAAGTTATATTTGATTTTTATGATTTGTTGACATAAAGATATTTCACTTTACAGTCGGAATCATGATTATAGGAAAAAGTTGTACAAATGAGTAATATTTTTGGTATTTTTAGAGTAACCGGAATTAGAATATACGTATAAAACTGTTGTATGAATATTATAAGAAAAAAATATTTAAATGCAATTTTTTAGCAAAAAACTGAAGAAAGAGAGAATTATATATTTTCAAAAAATTCTTTTTTTATGCAAAATTTTAAGGTATCCGACTACGTTCGGAACCGTGATTTTGCAAAAGTGTATAAATGGATAATATTTATATTTAGTGTCACTTAGATTAGAAAATGTATACAAAATTGTTTTAAGATTATTATTACAATGAAAAATTATTTATGTACAATATTTTGAAACAAAATGAACATAGAATGACCCATTTTCAAAACATTCTCCTTTTGTGAAAAATGCTTGTGTTATAATAATATTTTGCCTGTCTATAGCTCAGACCTCTGTACAGAGGCTCCACTAGAATTTTTGAAATATATAATTTAAAAGTAGGTTTATCCATATTTTACAACAACAGAAGGGAGTAATTTTAAGAAAAAAACGCCGATAATTATATTTCAATTGGTTGTAACTGAAAATAATGGTGAATAGTTCAGAATCCCTGGAGATGTCTTTACTTTATATAAGCAAATACTATTATTTTAGAAGCATTTTTTTATAAAAGGAAAATATTTTGAAAAAAAGCTGTTCTAAGTTAATTTTTTGCCAAATTGTATTTAAGTAATTTTTTTTGTCAAAATGTTCTTAAAATAATTTTATACCTGTATTCTAATCTAAGTGACACTAACTATCATGAAAATTATCTATTTCTGCGCTTTTTTAAAATCACGGTTCCGAACGTAGTTGGATACCTTAAGGCTGTATAAGACTATATACTGGGCGTATATAAATTGGTTGGCCATTTCGTAAGTTAAGATCTTCCGAAATATTAAATAAAATTAACCTGTTTTATAAGTCAGACTAGTAGTAATATATTCAAATTTTATCTATAGAGGTGCATTAAGTGTCATAATTTAAGAATTTGGGGATCGGAAAATCCTCATACCATCCTAGAACATGAAAGGGATAGTCCCAAAATAAATGTATTTGGTGCAGTTCCTCGAATTCTTTCAGTTCATTTTTCTTTGTTGAAATAATTGTTACAGGAATTATGTATCTGACGATATGCTACAGATTTTCCTTATGCCAATCCTCAAAGAAATAAATTATAGTTTAAAAAACACGCTTTTATAGTGAATTGAACTAAAAAGTAAAAAAACAATTCTTAATATAAGATTAAATTGATTAACGAGAAAATTAATGTCATTGTGGTAAAGGCCTGGGGTGCTTTGTACTACATTTTTACACCAACTCTGCATTTCGGAATAAAACTAGCAAGAAATTCGAGTAATTGATATCGAGCCCACCAAGCTTTTATCACAATGACATTAATTTTCTAGCTAATCATTTTATTTTTATATTAAGAATTGTTTTTATTACTTTTTAATTCGATTTACTTTTTAGTTCGATTTTTACTTTTTATTCGATAAAAGCATATTTTTTAGTTTTTTTAAATATAATTTATTTTTCATTTTTTAGTTCGATCTACTATAAAAACGAGACGACTAGAAATCGATTTGTTTGAAGACGAGGAATTTAGAGGTAAATACTTGGATATTTATACTTTCTTGTGATTTAAATAAATAAGATGTTTCTTTACTCTTTTGTGATTCTTTATATACTGTTATAATTTATAAGTTACAAATTATTTTTTGTGATACTTACGCACTCGAATAAAACTGACAAATAAAGCAAAGAAATACCTGTATTTTATTTCTTTTTCTAAAATTTCTACTACCGGTATCAAGATCTAAAAAAATACCAAATACCGGAATTGAACTTTTGATCCGATATTGCAATCCCTAAATGGGACATTTGCAGTGCAATGAAATAAAGCCACATCGAACACTTGTGATAACAATAAACTTGGACTATTTCTTTATTTTTACAACAGTATGTATTTCGATTTTTTTCCCTGTAAAAATAACATGCAATAAATAATTCTTTTTGCCCAAATAATTGGTAGACACCCTGTTTAACTAAGACTTCTGCGCAGAGCCTAAACTAGGATTTTTGAAATGTGTAATTTAGAGGTGAATTTATTTAGATTATATATATATATATATATATATATATATAATACATCAGGGTAGAGAAATTTTAACAAAAACACCAATTATTACTTCGATTGATAACATATTCGACTTTTTCAAAAATCCTAGTTCAGGTTCTATAGAGTAGTATTAACTATGTATAGCAGAGTGCTTCTCTGTACTCTCTCAAACTTTCAATACTTGCGACCCAATATTCAATTAAAATTTTCATCGCCCCTCTTTCATACAATAACAATGTATTAAGTTTAATAATACTATACGTTGATGCTAAACCTACAATACAACTGTAACCTCTTAAGTGCCACCGGCGTATATAAACGTCTTGCTCAGCCGGTGCGTTATTTGCCCTGGACGTATATATACGTCTTTCCGAAGTACGATCATTTCTCAGAACTGCTATCCATAAAAAAAATTATTCCGAAGGCATTTAGAATGCAATAAAAGGACCTTGACAGTGTTTGCGAAAGAATTACTTATTGCATTGGATTTGCTCATTAACTCCTTTTCTACCTCCCCCCATACACCCCATATGCTCGCCGACGTGTTAACCGGTGGCATTGGGGAGCGAATCTCGCAATTTTTAATCGGCATTTTAGGGACTATTATTAAACCGTACAAATTATTAAGATCAGTGTTAATTTTTGCATGACATTTATATGACAAGGCCATGGGGTTACTGGTAATTATTAAATCTATTCTTAACCTGATATTTTTATAAATTAATCATAAAATACATTGCGCAGTAATATATATTTATAAGTGTATTACATTAGTGTAAATGCGCATTTTATTTTTATTTGTCAGAATGTATTTATTTATTTACTTTCAGTAAACTAATAATTTTTAAAAATAATCTTTTGTTCTCAACTTTTCAATAGTTTCGCGCCCCCCTCGTAGGGTTATCACGCCCCCTTAGGGGGGCACGCCCCATAGTTAGAGAAACACTGATGTATAGGCAAAATATTATGGAAGCATTTTCTATAAAAGAAAAATGTTTTGAAAGTATGTCCTTTTTTAAAAAATTTTTTGCCAAAGAATTGCATTTAAATGATTTTTTTAATGTAATAATATTCTTAAGCAATTTTATATATGTATATTTTCTCTAATTCAATAAAATTACTTCCCTTAAATATATATATACATATATAAACATTGTTCTCTTCGAGAGTATTCATAGACGTGGCAGGTCTAATAACGAGATCAGGCTTTTCAAAAGTAGTTTATTCAGGATCAAAAACATTTACTATCTATTGTAGTAAACTTAAGAATATACTTCAATTTAAAAGCATTTAAAGAAAGAAAATCATTCGGACCCGATCTCGTGGATACACGTGTCACTCGAACACTAACTCATCTATACCCCTTTTGTGGTAGCGGTTATACATTTACGTGGAACCTTAGAGAAAGCTCTATTATCCAATCATCATAATAAACTGAATAGAGAATAATTTGTTGAAGTTACATAAAAAATATATAGCAGTTCACATTAAGTGCAGCGCAACAACGCTGGTGGAGGGGTGGGTGGGAAACCACTCTCCCAGTTGTGATTTAATTTCAGCTTCGCTTTCATAGGAAAACGAAGAGAAAATAACGTCACATCTCCATGACAGCAAAGCCCGTCTTTCAACCGTCTGCCGCATCTCGATGAAACGAGGGGAGAAGGGATAAATTTCTTTAATAACAAGGATTAATATTTTTAAGTCCGTTACTCGTTACCTCTTAAATAACTGCGTGCGGTTATTGAAAGGAAATTTTCAATAACCACTTGGAAGAAAGTAAGAAAAGGTAGAGGAGTTTGAAATAAGATCATGAGGGGTGAAGTTGCCACACTTAACGCCGTCAAAAACTTGCATGGCGTGAGGGAGGGATAATTAGAGTGAGTGAAGTCTTGCAAAAGAAATCAACTAGTGTAACAATAACTCATTTATATGTATATATATATAAGAATTTTTTAATTCGTATCAAGACGTTCTCATCCATTTTAGAGCTGGGAAGTGTTAATACGAGTGATTAAGAACTGCTCTGTACCCCTTTCGTCATCTGCAGTTGTATATTTACAACACGTCCTCATTTGTATTTAAGATGTTGCCAACTGCAGATGACTAAACATCCTCGGATCGGGTCCAAAGCGGATTCGATACTCGAATCCGAGATCACAGCACGGAAATTGGAAAAACATTAACTAGTTTTTACAAACTGTCTATATAAATTCATTTATAAGCTTTTGTAAAATTTCGGTTTCTTATGTAGTCAGGTATCTCAAGTAAACACTAACGTACTTTTTTGAAAGTTTGAATGTATTGGTAATTTTATGAAAAATAACTTATCCAGAAGATATTTATGCCCTTTTGATATTTATTTCGCGATCTTGAGTGATTTTAATTAAAAAAAAATTAAATTTCACTCTGGTACTTTGTGGTAGTTTCCAAATTGAAGGCTTGTCTACTAATGATTTCTTAATATCTCTCCTTCCAATTGAATGTCATATGAAAAACTATTGTACTTAATAGTAGAGCTTAAAAGAATTCTCAATACCATTAAAATGAACAATTTTCTGAATTTAGTACAAATATTGTAGCATTGATTAGATTTTTGATATATATATATATATATATATATATATATATATTCGTACCTCTATATAACGAAAAAGCTGAATCCCGAAAAAAAGTTCGTTATACGGAAAATTCGTTATATTTAGGTTCATCATTTATTATACTTCATAAACTACATAAAAGAAATTTTAAATTCATAAACACTATGCATTACAAAAAGTAATTATTTACAACTTTTTGTAAATTAATATTTATGTATTTTATATATCTTACCTATCAAAGAAAGAAAAACTGTGCAAGGAAAACAAGAAAAAGAATGTTGAGGAATATACTGCATTTTCAAGATTAAAAAAATAATTTCAAATTAAAATTAATGAATTTTAAGAGCATTCCTAATTTAAAGCATACGCGTAATTTTAAACGTACTTTATTTTATAACTAGAGATTCTAAGCATATATTACCACATGCGCCCTTAAATTTAATTACTCATAAAAACTGTTAATTTTGTTTGAGTTTTTTTGTATTAAAAAAATGCTTTGTTTCATAATATATACGGCTCGCATCTTTGCAATGCACCAAAACTCCCTTTATGACACCATAAAATGTGTTAAAAGAGAGAATAACTTGAAATATCCAGAGATACTTCAAAAATAGGGAGAAAAAAAATTGAGTCCCAAGAAAAAAAAAGTTCGTTATATAGAAAATGCACTTCGCTATTGGGAGGTTATTTAACGAAAAAAATCGTGAAATGTTCTTGGTTCCAGGAAAAAGTTCGCTATATCGAAAAATTTGCAGTATAGAGGTTCGTTATATGGAGGTTCGAGTGCATATGGTGCCAGCCGCGATTTTGAAGCCACTCCACTAACTCTACTGCGCATGCCTAGGAGCGTTCTCAGTGTTTTGGGAGCCCGCCAGTTAGACGCACTACGACGCTGAATGAGAGAAGACGCCATGTTAAAAAAAAGACGAGACGCTTAAGGTATCCGACTACATTCGGAACGGTGATTTTGTAAAATCGTATGAATGGTTAATATTTATGATATTTAGTGTCACTAATATTAGAAAATGTATATAAAATTGTTTTAAGAGTAGTATTACAATAAAAAAATTATTTAAGTACAATATTTTGACAAAAAATGAACATAGAATGACCCATTTTCAAAATATTCTCCTTTTGTGAAAAATGCTTCTATTATAATAATATTTTGCCTGTATACAGCTCAGACCTCTGTACAGAGGCCCAACTAGAATTTTTGAAATATATAACTTAGAAGTGGGTTTATCCATGTTTTACGACAACAGAGGGGAAAAATTTTAAGAAAAAAAACCGCCAATAATTATTTCAAATGGTTGTAATTCTGAAAATAATGTGAATTTTTCAAAAGTCATAGTTGAGCCTCTGTACAGAGGTCTGAGATATATACAGGCAAAATATTATTACAATAAAAGCATTTTTCACAAAAGGAGAACATTTTGAAAAAAGGTTATTCTAAGATAATGTTTTTATCGAAATACTGTATTTAAATAATTTTTTTTGTCAAAATGTCCTTAAAACAATTATATACATATATTCTAATCTAAGTGACACTAAATATCATGAAAATTATCCATTTATCCACTTTGTTAAAATCATGGTTCCGAACTTAGTCGGATACCTTAACGAGTTACGCCGCCATTATAGACGAAACCTACGACGAAGTATTAAGAACTGCTCAAAGACGAACTCTTTACTTTTAATGTCAGACTTAACTGTATTGTAAATTATGTAAATAGTATAATGAACGCAACTAAATACATAATTAGTGATAGACAACTGTTGTGCCATCACTGATCAGCCCTTCCCCCATATATATATACACATACAAGTATTATACTAGGCACTTACCAGTGCTGTCAGTAATGATAAGTATCGGGATCCCGTTAACGTGCCCTCGTAAAATTCCGGGCCAATTAGCCTTTTTTGAATATTCCGCACTAGACATTTATCGACCCCAGCGAACTTGATTTCGAACTTCGACAGCTTATTTAGGATTATTCAGTGACCAGAAATGGATATTCTGCTTATTGTACATGATATTTCGCTCAAAGTATGCCTCATCCGTCTACATGATGTCGGCAAGAAACGTTGCCACCAAGCGGTTCATAATGAAGTTGCACCAATGATAACACCACAAGTGAGACTTTTTCTCTTTTCTTCCACGTTACTTCGCTTTCCAATTTTGGGAGTTAAGAACCAAGTAAATGTGCTTTTTACGCCTTCTATTTTTAATATTACTTTACGGAAGGTGGTCTTTTTTACTTAATCGATGATGTGCTGAACAACATTGTAATTGATGTTTTTTTTTTTTATGTATCTCGTACTGTGTTTTAGAAATAAGAGCGCTAACTCTAAATTCATCCACCAGGTGACACTGTTAGTTGTTTTTCTGTGTATCGCATGTCAACTTTATAATACCTAGACCCCACTTTAATGACTGTGGCCAAAGCCGTAGCTACCCCCGTATCAATGCCACGGGGCCCTCAAGCCACTGGGGACCCAACATTTGTAAGTAAAACTCGTAAAATGTTAGCAATAGTTGCATTAACAAAGCTCCCATTTCTAAAAAAGGGCCCTCAAGGAATTTTGATACAGGGCCCACTTTATTCATGCAACGCCATTGAATATAGCCCTTTTTATTCATAAATTATTAAGGTGACAATGGACTTTAGATGACATATTGTATAGCGTGAAGAAAATAGGCAGTGACTAAGAAGAGGTTATAAAAATAGAATAGAAAGATTAAAAGGAATAATGTGCTTAAGTAAATCTTGCAAACAAGTTTTTGTAACATAGTTATACATAATTACGTCTCCCCCCCTTCAAATATGATGAAGTCTGGATTACATGGGCATACTATGAAAGGTAATATCCCGTAACTTTTTTTTACAAAAGACAAACATAAACCTGTTAAATAATTCGAGTGCTTAATATATGATTGTACTTATCAGGCTAACAGTTAAAAAATCATTGAAAGGTTGATATCAACTAATGAATTAGTAAATTATATTAAGGGGAGTTGTGTGTGTGTGTGTGGAAACCTCTCTCTCTCTATACACTGACAATGTTAAATTGGCTGTTTTCGAAGTACCTTTTCTCAAAAACTGTTTTACGTGCATGCTTGAAATTTTTCATACATTTAAAGTACACCTTTCTCATTACACTGAAATGAGCTTTTAGCTCATTTTGAATTTTTTAATAATTTATGAAACATTTTATCAAACATTACGAAATTTGACCCATTTTTCATATAAAAAAATTTGTAAAAAATAAATTTTTGAGTTTTTTACAAAAAGCTCATTTCAGTATACATTAGCCATCATTATAAATATATCCTAAAAAATTTATATACCTATGAACAATAGTTTCTCAGAAAAAGTACATCGAACATCAAAATTTACATTTTGAGATAGATTGATTTTAATGTATACAGTGAGACTTCTAATCGGCTAGGAAATAAAAAAAATAAAAGGCCCAATTTACAATAAAAGACACATATTTTGGTTTATGTCAGACGTTCAAATTTTAAGCAAAAACGAAGTATTTTGTTTACATTTTTCGCCATTAAAATGGGTGGGGTCCAGTTTTAACGAATATTTAAAAATATGTTTTAAAGGCTTCTAATTACCCAAGAGGTTAAAGTACGGTATTTTTTAGAAAGTTTAAAATCTATACAATTTGAAAATGTAAAAATCGCAAATTGTCAAAAAAATATGATTTTAATTTTCCAACATCTCTTAAAAATTTCCCTGAATACACTATGGAAAAGATGTGAAATTCTATACTTTATTCACACTTTCAATGGCGCTAAAGGAAGGGGAAAAAAGCTTTTAGTTTTTTTTTCTGACATTTTTTTTGTCAACCATATTTCATAAGGTGAGGAATCTTATCCCTTGTATAAAGACAGGATAATTAATTGACAGTCCTGACTGTTTTCAATTTAGAAGAAAGTTCTGGAGGGAATATAAAAAATTATTTTTTTAACAAATGGGAATCTCTGATGTTTTTGATAGTATCTAGTTTTTTGACGCCATTTTTCATAGTTCATCAAATTTCTGGACGACAGATAATTTACTTTGGGTGTCAATTTCGACAAAGCATCTTTCTTTTCACTAGAAAATACAAGAAGACTCTTGTATTTTTTTTTTTTTCAAGTCTGAAATTTAAAAATGCATTAGAAGTAAGTTAAGTCGCATGTTTTTTTAAAATTTTTAAATTACTCCAAGAATAAAGTTTGTAAAAGATATAAGCATTAAATATTATATCTTAGTAAAAATATTGAAAAAAAAGCAACTCTATGTTTACTTTCATAAAGAAAATAATAGATGGCAGCTTCGTTTTCAACGTCAGGTTTATCAAATAAAATTTATTACTGGATTTTATTTTTTAATGAATTATTATTCAAAGTTGATTTTAAATTTATGTGCTTGCTTTTTAAAAGTCCTAACGATTTTTATTACGTAAAATATATCTGAAATTAATTCTGTGAAAGTACAACTGAATTTTTCTTGACTATCGTGTTTATTTTAGAGCTATAAAAGGCATAAAAAGTAATAAAAGTTTATGTCTGTTATTTTTTTTCCCATTTTGAAAATATTTTTATTTTCAATTTAGGGAATCGTCTGCAATTTTCCAGATGCTTAAAAATATTTCACAATGCATTCAAGAATCACAGGAATTAAAAACGTATCGAGAGTATTTTCTATTTTTTATTCATTCACATTCTATGGGCCAAATTCATGACTGACGCTTAATAAATTAAAGAATTTGTTTTTCATTGAATTCAAAACTGACATTATACTTGCATTAGTTGTTCTATTTGTAAAATTTGGATAATTGCGTGAAGATCTTAAAATATTAAAATTTTTCAGTCTTCCAAAATAAATTTTTATGCTATACGTGTACTTTTAAATCATGTTCATTTTCTTTACCTATGTTCATTATAATTGTTTACAAATTGGTATTTTTGAAAGCAAATTTCTGAAAAATTAAAAGTTTCATGAGTTGGCAACAGTGAAGTGTATGAACTGATTCTCTGGGAACACGGAATTGAATTTATTATGTGTTTTTGACGTCACATAAATTTTTGAACTGATTTTCTAGAAACACGTGATGCAATTATCATGTGACTATGATGTCATATGAATTTAGCCCATTAGGAATATGTGTACTTATTTTGATATTTCTACCTATTTTCCCTTTCCACGAGCATTCAGCGTTTAATGTAGAGGCAGTTAAACAAGCAAAAACTTATGGTTAATTTTTAAGAATTGCTTGTAAGTTATCAGAAAAATATACAGGAACAGCTGCATGCACTATAAGATTCAGTACTTTTCCATTTCGACGGTGCAAATCTCGCCCAGCCGATTTTATTGGCGACAACACTAAATAATCACACAAAAAAATGTTAAAAATGTCAGTTAACGTTAAAAAAGAGAAAGGCGTTACTGATAAGAAAAGGCCACGACTTGCTTTAAAAATGTTGTATTAAAAGTTTACCAGCGGGAATATTCTGTTTCGCGTCGGTAGTACCATTTTTGGCTACTTTATCGCCAGCGCCGGTGAAATGGAAAAGTACCCAAGATTCTCTTAGCAAAATTACTTAATGATAATTATTATTTAGAGATAATATCACTTATTTTATACTAATATTCTTACTGAGGTATTGAACTGATTCTTGTCCTATCCAGAAGTGTTGCTGTAATAGTACCTACAAAAGGAAAAAAGGCTGTTACGAATCTTTTTTAAGAAGCTAAAGATGTTACTAAATCTATGTCTAAACTTAAATCAGGGAGTTGGCTTGGTAAAAACCCATTGACATGAAAGTTGGCGTAATTCCAGCCAAACTTAACCAATCACTTCTCTTGCCCTAAGCTCTTATTTTATTTAAGACATCAACGAATGTTTTTTTCATTGTTAATTTGATGCCATATAAATTTTGATATTATATTTTCTATCAATGATGGAATATCTCATATCTTGACGATATTTTTGTTATTTGGCGAATTGATTTTAGCGATTGTACCAATATACTACAAGTAAATAATAATAAGTCTTAAGGTGAAGAAATATCAATACTTGCCTCCTGTTATTTTTCCAGTTTTAGTAAAGGTCACGGCTACAGTTTTGAGTAAACGGCTAGCGTTTTGATTATAGCTTGTGCGAGCAGATCCGAAGGCATCCAAGAGGGGACACAGCTGCTGAATCTTCTCTGCCATTGCCACACTGCCGCTCTGAAAAGTTACGCAAATAAACGGTGTGACTTGTGCTAGTAACAGTAAAAAAATATTTTTTGTAGCTTTTGGAATGTACTTTTATATTTGGTCATGCATTTGCGCTATTTTAGATATTTGGTCGTGAGTTTGGCTTAAGCTGAAGGTATAGGGTAGAATATGATAAAAGAGAATTTTAGATATATATATATATATTAGTTAAAGTTGTGGAATATATTATCGAAAAATGCAAATGAGGTTTGGCAGGTTTTTAAAGGACGTTATTGGTACAAAATTGTAAATAATTTGTAAAAAAGAAGAAAGCTATTTAATTAAACGATAAATATTCCAAAATATTTTGATAGTATTTCAATAATAAAAAAAAAATTGGCTTATTTTCTAAAAATATGAGTTATTTAGCAAACATAACAATACAATAAAACTGCTTTTCAGTTAAAAAATTTTAAAAGAATTTTTAATCAGTGAAATGTTTTCAAATTATTTGAAATTATAAATTCAAAGAAAAAAAATCATTATTATTTTATTTAAGTTATTTTATGCTACATATTATTTAAATATTTAGAATAGAATACTTTATAATGCTAAATAATATTATACCAATCGTCAGCTTCTGAATCATGTTTCTCTCTAATTCGATACTTTGAATTTTCCGAAGTGTGAATTATGTATAAAACATAAATGTATTATAATATGATTGAATTTTGAAGATTATGTGTTACTTTTAATTATGGATTAGTAACACCATAATGACAAAGGATTTGAAATTAATTTTTAAATTGATAACTTCTTTAGGCGCGTTTAGCTGAAGAGTGAACTTAAATGAAGCGTCAGGTTTGGGTAAGTTACGTTATTCGGTTCTTCTCGGCTTTAGTCGGAAATAATGGTCGGATCGGCGACTCGTGCTTTGTTTTGAATAGAAAACTTTTTAGACGCGTGTTTTTATTAAATCAAAATTCAATTTAATTATGTCAAATGATCCAAATGGAAACACGACGAAGTATGGAAACAATGCTTGGCTGAGTTTTTTTAGGTACCTAAATAAATTTGAATCTAAAGTATTTACAACTTATTTCAGCTATCATACTCACAAATATGATTGTATATTTTGTAATAAATATTACTTTATGAGTACAGTCATATGAACAAATAATTTTATATGACGATACTAATATCTCCTTGGTTTTTTATTCACTGAACTAATTCACGTATACCTTAAAAAACACTAAAAAATTTGAAGTTTTTACTTATGTCGTGAGGTCATTAGTACACTCACAATTTTTTTTTGTTTAATAATCTGTCAAAACGTATTTAAATTTTTGCAATACTATTGAATTCCTAATATAAATTCTATTTTACTCTATATTATTCTGGGTTATAATGGTGATAAGATCCAAAAGAGAGATAAAAAAATAGTTATAATACAATTTGTATTTTTAATCGCACCCCCCTCCCCCCATGAAATATTTTTTAATAGTATTTGTTCTTTTTATCGGTATATCGAAATAAAAAAATGTGCTTTCGCAATTCATTTGAATGATAAAAATATGCCGTCACTGTGTTGAAGTTCTATACATCACCGTAATTTCTATTTTGACTTTGATCTTTCACAAGTTCTTTTTTAATTCC
>BMAV01009788.1:195671-279678 GCA_019973955.1 Trichonephila inaurata madagascariensis
TAATTTCTATTTTGACTTTGATCTTTCACAAGTTCTTTTTTAATTCCAATACAGGACAATTTTGACGTGGACCTTTGACAAAATTATTCTAATTATGGATGATTTCGTCATCTTCTTTTATTCCAAATTTTTTCTGAAGATGTTAATACATATTCTCATGAATGATATTACAATGAAGTGAATTTATTTCATTTGAAAATCTAAGACACGAATATTCTACGGGTATTACTGTTTCATAAATACCCCCCCCACCCCCATCTTTTAAATAATTTACTTCGATTATGGATGGGACCACTCCTGTGAAATTTTACCTTCGTTCGATTTACTGTAGGTGAGATATGCAAAGGTGTTTTTCTTTTTTTTTTTTAAAAAAAAAAAGAAATACATTTTTGATGACTTTAAAAATTATCACAGGGTTTTTCTTAATAAAAATTTGTAAACAAAACAAAGAAAGGGATTTTCTTATTTATCATTTTAAGCAATTCGCTCTCTCTCTTTTATTTTATGAAAATTAATAAAAATGATTATTTTTACAACTTCTGCAAACAATGGCACTAGGTCACGGACCGTATGATGGATTACCATGGACAACAATTAAAAAATTTGAGGCATACCAATCAAAAGCGGAGGTAATAAGTCGGCTCACTGTATCTCAAAATGTGGTTTCCACAATATGCAACCAGTTCCAGGAGGACGGTATAATATTCATGACAAACTACAGGGCTCTCCAGAGCTACCACACACAAAGATGACCGATACTTGGCTTTTACTGCAAGGTACTTTAAGGAAATGACAGCAGCACATCTCGCAAATGAGCTCTCCACTGCTTCTGGGGCCTTAGTTTTGAGGTATACTGTTTACCAAAGGCTTGATGAGGCAAGGTTTTAAGGTTGGAGACCAAAGACCTGCATCCCACTCACTCAAGGTCACAAGAGAGTCCACTTGACGAATT
Organism: Trichonephila inaurata madagascariensis; assembly: GCA_019973955.1. Taxonomy (NCBI): domain Eukaryota; kingdom Metazoa; phylum Arthropoda; class Arachnida; order Araneae; family Nephilidae; genus Trichonephila; species Trichonephila inaurata. The sequence goes on from BMAV01009788.1 coordinate 196,624, forward strand.
TCAGACAGGATCATTCTTGGACATGGGAGTAGAAGGATGCATTCTCTTTACTGATGAGTCAAGATTCTTGACGTAATTACATTCTGAGAACCAAGGACCCTGTACCATCCCTCCAATATAGGGTATTCGGGCTTAGAGTATCTAAAAGTTATGGCTTATTATTACGGAACTATTCCTTAGAATATTAAAAAATGTTCATATATGGATCGGAAAACTCACCGAGAATTTTTGGATCTAGTCCGATCGGTCGCACTTGTTCGCATTGTTCGGCAATCTCAGACGATAAACTTTTTACACTGACTTCATTAGTAAAGATGTGGCCGCCAAAGGTGCATTCCGTACTTTAGTTTACGGAATTTCAATCAGTCACACGTGTACAGCGACGTGTTCGTACAGAATTTTATGTCGATCCTCCGACATCAAAATCTATCCACCAATGAGAAAGAGCTTTAAAGGAGACAGGAACTTTGATATTTCAAATTGGCAGGTATTCTTAAGTTTTCGTGATAGAAGACACTGTTGTGATCGTGTGCGTGATTAACTTTGTAGGAGTCCTGATAAGTCTATTAGGCAAGCCAGTAACGACATTCCTGTTCGAATACGTGACTGATTTAAATTCCGTTAACCAAAGTACGCACTGCACCTTTTAGTGTGGAGTCCGCATCTTTACTAATGAAGTCAGTGTAAAAAGTTTATTGTCTGCGATTTTCGAATAATGCACGCACGTGCAGCCGATCGGACTAGACCCAAAAAGTTTCCAAAAGTTTTCCATACCACGGATGAATAGTTTATTACATTCTGATGGGTAGTTCCATAATAATAAGCCATTACTTTTGGATACTTTAAACCCGGACACCCTGCACATTAAATACTGTTATTTAGTGCATATACATCAAAAGAACCATGCAAGCCAATTTTATTTTTTGTGTAAAACATGCTTGTTAGCACTATTCAAAGGCGTTCCATTTGGGTTAAGTTATGAAAAGTAATAATGATATAATGATTATTACTTCTACAAATAAAACGATTGTTTTTATTACAATAAATAATGAACTCACCATAATTATTAAAATATCCTAATCTTTCCAATCTTCTAATAATTTTTTTACACCATTAAATATACATATATTACACCCTTATTTACATTACTAATGCTTAAAAATCTCTAATTACAGCTAATAATTCCTTATAAAAACTAATAAATTACAAGTGATTAATTGCAAACTGAAGCTAATATATAACTGTTTGCGAAAGGTAATTAATTACTGATAAAAATTAATAAATGTTTACAAAAAAATTGAAATGACTTTTATTTACAAAAAATTTTTGACTTTCGTTATTAATAATAACGACTAATATAAAAAAAGAACATTATCTTACTAGTAAAAAGTTACCATTTTTTGAAGTTATAGTTACAAATAAAAGCTTTGTTGGCAACAGAGTTCATGTGAAAATGAAAGCGTAAAAAGGTATAATGAAGATTAATTATACTTATAGATTAATTATGCCTAGATTCCCGCATAATTGTTTTTGGATTAATTTCCAAACACTTTTTGATGCAAGAAATCCAATTTTTATGATACCACTTCGTGGTTCTGCATAAAATGAGGTCAAAGTAAGAAAAACGTGTCATCGGAAAGGATTTGTAAGATTCATACTTACTGGGCTCAAAAAAGCTAGTTGATTTATCATCTGAGTCGTAGAAAATGATTTTCCGCTGCTGCATTTTCCAAAGGTTATTATAACCTAAAAAAAAGAAAAAAGAAGATTAATAACATTACTCGTCATTTATTTTTCCAAGCAATCCGGATTGTATATTCTCAAGGGTAATAAATATTTAAAAATAATTTTTCTTTTTGTGCAAAGCGTTAAAAATTCAGTAAAATTTTTCATTTTAAATAATATTAAATTAATTTTATTTGATGTAATAGCTATAATTTAAAGATAATCACAATGTTCAAAGGATATTGTGAAATTTGGTAAATATTACCTTTTAAAATTCGGTTTTATTTGTGATACTTTTTAGGGTATTTAAGTAGCATACTACTGACCACAATTTCCTTAAAACAAAGGATGTTACCAAATGCCGCGATATGCAGCCAATAGTGAAAAACCTTTTCCCGTATATTCGAATACAATATTAATAACGATGACAGTATTTGCTAATATTTTTAAATTGGCGGCGTCTTTTTTAATTTTATGAAATTGGTCAACGGTATAATGCGTTGATAATCCTTTTGGAAATGTTATTTGGAATTGAATTATTATGTAATATGCTACTAGAAAATAAAACATTACAAATTTAAAATCTTAATTTATGTATATATATTAACATTTATATTTCATTGCTAAACATTAAGTAATATTTTTGATTTAGTTTTTTCACGCACAATTCCTGCTATATATTTTTTAGTTCTCTCTCTCTCTCTGTATATATATAATCCATAAATATATACAAATAGCTATAAAACCTAAGTATAACTAGTCAAGTTAGTAGGAAATATTAGCCACAGTACAACAATATTTAACTCCTGGCTTTAGGAACCAAGATTCATCCCTTCAAGTTCAAATAATTTTTTAAAAACTTGAAGTGGATGACACTTATTGTTAATACAGTTTTTTCAAATATTAATTCATTAATTAAATTTTATTTTTTATTTTGAATTTATTCTGCTTTATTTCTGCAACAGATGATGCCAGTATGTTTTTCTAACAAAGTAGGAGTTGACGCTAAAATTTTCTTTATATTACTTGTTTTTTTTTGCTGATGAATTGCAAAATAAAAATGTCGCCATGTTTGGCAAAAAATATGACTCAAAAGACTTTTCAGAACTAAATAGAAGTTAGTATTATCCTGTAGAAAAAAAATGCCATAGAAGATAAAAATAAAACCGTAATATCTGAAGGAAATTATTTTTGAATATTTCAAATAGGCTTCGGATGAGAAATATTATTTTTTAGGTGAGATTATTCTTTTATGTTCTAATTATTTTTAAATTAACCGTTTTTTTGTCCTGCTCTTGTGAAACTATATCTAGAATACCTGAATAGTCAAAAAAAGTGCAAACAAATCTACATAATTTAACTTTTAAATATGTATAAATAAGAAGATAATTAAAGAATTTCATTAAAAAAAAGCAGCTGAATGCTTTATTTATATATCAAAGGAAAAACAAAGATGTTCTGCTATAGTCAATGTGTTATATTTTTGACACTAAATTGGCAAATTTATCTGATTTCTTTCACAATGCATTGGACTGTATACTGACTTAAATTTTTTCCGATACCTTTTTGCTTTATTTTTTTGAAGTTTTCCAGCTAATTCCTTAGGTTAGCAAAGAATTGACAAAGTTATCGTTAAGAAGTGAAGGCTATTTGCATTTCGTCGTTTAGAGTCGAGAAAATAAACTAAGAGATAAGCGTAGAAACTCTGTAACGGAAATATATCCAAATAGCCAAATTGAAAAAAATGATTTATATTCAGAGTTTAAGATATTTCTTATGTTAATGCAAATTAACATTTGGTACTTTTCCATTTGTCCGGGACAAATCTCGCCAAGTTGGCGTAATTGGCTACAGCACACAATATATACATAAAAATATTGATAAATATTAGCTCTCGTTGGTTTATCATCCATTTTTGATATATTATGAAAAATACTTTACTGATACAAAAAAAAAAAAAAAAAAAAAAAAGACTACGGCTTGTTTTGTAATTGTGGTTACCAGCGGGAATATTCCTTTTGGCGTCAGTTGCATGATTTTTGGCGACTTTATCTCTCGCGCTGGCGAAACGGAAAAGTAACTAACATTTCAAATAATATTTATTTATTTATCCAACACTCGTGCTTGGCTTCTTGACCATTTGACGCCGAGGCTCCCAGTACTAACTGATGATGTCATCAGCCGGGTGTTCATCGAGTTCAGTGCAGTAGAGTAGGTGGTCGCCATCCATTCTGGCATGGCCGCAGGGTGGGCAGGCCTCGTTCGCAGCCACGCCAAGTCAGTGGAGGTATACTCCCAAAAAGTCATGTCCGGTAGTTAGACGAAAGCGGGCAACAGCTTCGGCTCTCTCCAGGTGCTTCGGGATTGGGCCCACAGTGGCCAGTTTCCCATGGCTTTCCAAAACTCTTCGTTTTTTCGGGTCATGGCAGTATATATGTCAAATAATATTGCATTAGTTTCATTTGGTATTTACGTATTATACCGTGGAGCAATTTCACCAAATCAGAAGACGTCGCCAAATCCCGCGCAAAACAGCCAATAATAGAAAAACATTTCAACACGTGTATCAAAATAGTAATAACAATGACAACATTTGGCGATGCCTTTTTATTTGGTGAAATAGGTCGACGGTATAATACGTAAGAACCTTTCATTTAAAGTGCTTACATTTATGTTTGAGGCATTTGGATGTTACCGTTACATCCGAAAGGACACAAATTTTAACTGAAGTCTTAAAATCTTGAAGGATTAATCAGTTTGATGAGTAAAGAAGCGATTTTTTAACTATTTGATGTATTGAACAAAAAGATTAAGTGTTAATAATGTGTTCATGCTCTTTCAAAGAGCCTTCCTTTTGTTCTCTATTCTTTTAACAGCCTTGTTTATAAACATAAAGGACTGGTTTTGTGAGTGATAGTTGTTTCACGAAAAGGAGTGATGGAATTTTCGGATTAAAAAAGCTTGTTATAAATTATTTTTCAATTTATTTGTTACTATCGTACACTATACAATATTGGGAAATTAGTACTTATTATATCATAAAGCAACTACTCTCTTGTCCTATTGATTTTCTTGCAACAGGTCACCATCAAGGATCTTTGACATTCGATATACGGATAGAAAGAGAAAAATTTATCATACCTGCGATCTTTTGTGATGCAGCATTTGTTGATAGGCTCTATCGGCAATGGCGAACACATGTGGTGGATTATCTGATCTTGCTTTTTCCCAATATTGTATCTGAATCTGAAAAAAAGAATTAGTGTAATACTTTAAGAAAGATATAAGAATAAATGCAACGGAAATAATTTGTTATTTGAAATAATATTTGTTCTTTATACTCCATCGGTAAAGAAAATTTAATTCATGTAATGTTATGAACTATTGATTGGATAAAGAAATGATTATTGTTGACACCAAGTTTGGTTTTATATCCGTCAAAGGTAGTGAATTGGTTCAATGCTAATGATGCATCATGCCATTTATTACTCTAATTTTCTGTCCGAAAACTGTTTTTTTTTGCTAATATCAAGTACTAAAAAATACATTAACAAGTTGTATATTTAGGAAAACACATAGTGATGTCTTAAGATTTTTCGTGGCGCTTGCCACTGTTGGGATCCCCCTCCCTGCCTCAGGTGATCGTTTAAGTAGACGATCTCACAAAACTCTAGGCAAAAATCTACTCAACAGACTGTCTCCTTTCACCTAAATGATGGTGTGGTGTGGTTGGCCTAAGTTTACACACGAACAAGGCATAATAATACAGTCCGGCCACTGTTGATAATTAGCATATAGTTTGAAATTCCAGTTTTTCAGAAAATATGTCCAAAAATAACATTTGGCGATTAAAAATATTCGGATCATCTTTGTAATAAATCCCTCTTAATTTATTAGAAAGTTTTAACAAATTAAATAATGTCCTACCTTTTCTGATGTTTCGTGGGCAGAGAGTACACAAGGTGTAAGAACCAGTCTGTTGTTTCTGAATTAAGTTTTAATCACAATTATTGATTAAGAATTTATGTACATTGTTATATTACAAATGAACACAAGACATAAGTTTAAATCGCGGTAAACATAGAACGTTCCTTTGTGGGCGTCTCCCCAAATCAACTGACGAAACAATCTGAGGAATCTGTCTACGGAATCTACGGAAATTTGTGCGGATATCTGGATTTCAAAGAACCCTTAATCCTGTATCTGGCAAAAAGTCTATTTGATGACATGGCTTTTCGTTGAGTTGTCATGTTTAGGCTATACTGCATGGCTATTGGACGAGAGGTAGTGGACCAGTGGGCGGGGCCTCGAGGCGTGGATCTTGACATCTCGAAAGATTTTCTGGAGAGAGGAATTCAGTGGAGAGCGAGTCTTCCTATTGGTTGCTAGAAAGTTAGGATAATGGCTCAAAAATGGCTGCCCATGTGGGGGAGGATGAGTGTGAGTGGTGTTGTGACGTAATGTCCAGTAGGGGTGAAAAATTTATGAGGTCGAAAAAGGCAACCGGGTGCTTTGTGAAGTGGTCACCCTCCTTCACATTGACCGCTCCCGGTGCTGCTGTAGTTTTAACTTAAGAATCCTAGAGATCTGCTGTAATTTCTTGTTTTTAACTGACGCATCTAGTGTCTGGTGGGAGAAAGCGTGATTCACAGATGGATTGACGTTTATCAATTTTGCTGAGGCATAAGAGCGAAACGAGACCAAGTTATATAGTCTATGAATTAAAACTCCCTAGTTTACACTTGAATTTACAATAGAATGTTCTTATACAACATATGAATTGAACCATTGTGTAATAAATTTACAATACAGTCCAACCGAGAGTTTGCTCTAAATGTCGGCAATAACTTTTTTTTAAGTACAGTTGTAGTCAAGTTTGATAGTAGATCTATCTTTGTAAAACGATACTCTACTTCATAAGATGATGTAAGATACTGTTCGGTGTGCGTCTTTGAAACAACATTTGGATCTTTGTTACTTCCAAAAGATTAAGGTATCCGAATACGTTTGGAACCTGGATTTTGCAAAAGCGTATAAATGAATAATATTTATGATATTTAGTGTCACTTATAGATTAGAAAATGTATAGAAAACTGTTTTAAGAATAGTATTACAGTAAAAAAATTATTTAAGTACAATATTTTGACCAAAAAGGAACATAGAAGGACCCATTTTCAAAATATTCTCCTTTTGTGAAAAATGCTTCTATTATAATAATATTTTGCCTGTCTATAGCTCAGACCTCTGTACAGAAGCTCAACTAAAATTTTTGAAATATATAACTTAGAAGTGGGTTTATCCGTGTTTTAAGACAACAGAGGGGAGAAATTTTAAGAAAAAAACGCCGATAATTATTTTAATGGGTTGTAACTCTGAAAATAATGTGAATATTTCAAAAATCATAGTTGAGCCTCTGTACAGAGATCTGAGCTATATACAGGCAAAATATTATTATAATAGAAGCATTTTTCACGAAGGGAGAATATTTTGAAAAAAGGTTATTCTAGCTTAATTTTTAGCCGAAATATTGTATTTAAATATTTTTTTTTGTCAAAATATTTTCTTAAAACAATTTTATACATGTATTCTAATGTAAGTGACACTAAATATCATGAAAATTATCCATTTATGCATCTCTTTAAAATCACGGTTTCGAAAGTAGTCGGATACCTTAACTCTCTCAAACTCATAAAAGAACCAGATTTATTAATTTCTGTTTTACGAGTTTATAATTTGTTAATTTCTATAAATAAGTTTCTGTTATATCTATTTCTATTTAATATGTTTAAGTTCTTTATTTTAGTTATTTTTCATTTTAATTTCAATGAAGCCGCTAAATGATTTCCAATTGACCCATTTACTATGGATTTATTTAATTAAATAATTTTTATCAGTTTCTAATTCAGGTTCATTTATCTCTAATGTAAACCAATATTTATTAATTTTAATATTATTAAATCAATTTCATATAAATAACACTAATGTACTTTTTAAATCTATTTCCCTCCCCCCGACTGATAACACTGATATTTCAAATCTCTCACAACTATTTAATATATTCTGAAATCCACTCAAGTATAACGCATATATTCTGGGAATATTAACAATCACACACACATCAAACCCATAGCCAAACACATGCACTCTCTTACGAATCGAGGAATATACAACCAGGAGGTTCCAAAATGTGATATACCCCTGCTACGACGAGCCTATCGATTATTTCTAAATGTCAATACTAAACAGCAATATTCAGTACACATAGATTCAATGAGCTCGCCCAAGCATATCCTACTGTTTGTTGGTCAGAGGCAATGTGAGTGACGTTTAGCCTCCGAAATGTGACGCGTTCGTGCATATTGTTAGGAACCACATTACATTGAGGGCGAAGCTTGTTTCATATCACGGTATTTACTATTGTGCTGCATGATTAGTAGCAGATGTATAGTTCCCTACGCTATTGGTTAAGGCTGTCTTTGCCCAACGTTAAGGGTATCTTTATTGACTTTAAGGTGTCCGACTGCGTTCGGAACCATGATTTTAAAAAAGCGCATAAATGGACAATTTTCATGATATTTAGTGTCACTTAGATTAGACTACATGTATAAAATTGTTTTAAGGACATTATGACAAAAAAAGTTATTTAAATACAATATTTTGGCAAAAAATTAACTTAGAATAACCTTTTTTCCAAATGCTCTCCTTTTGTAAAAAAAATGCTTCTATTGTACTAATATTTTGCCTGTATATAGCTCAGACTTCTGTATAGAGGCTCAACAATGATTTTTTAAAAATTCAAATTATTTTCAGATTTACAACCATTTGAAATAATTATCGGAGTATTTTCTTAAAATTTCTCCCTTCTGTTTTCGTAAGACATGGATAAACCGACTTCCGAGTTATGCATTTCAAAAATTCTAGTTGAGCCTCTGTACAGAGGTCTGAGCTATATACAGGCAAAATATTAATACAATAGAAGCATTTTTTACAAAAGAAGAATATTTGGAAAAAAGGTTATTCTAAGTTAATTTTTTGCCAAAATATTGTATTTAAATAATTTTTTTTGTCATAATGTCCTTAAAACAATTGTATACATGTATTCTAATCTAAGTGACAGTAAATATCATGAAAATTATCCATTTATGCACTTTTGCAAAATCACTGTTCCGAACGTAGTCGGATACCCCTTAAAGATACTGCAAAAAAAATCAACTGAACTAAGTTTATTATAGTACATTTTATAAACATAGATATGTATATTTGTATATTTAATAAAAAATCAATTAAAATAAAACATTCACAAGAACCAAAGAAGTAAAGTCATCTCAAACTCCTCGTGCCTTTATCCTTGAGCTTTTTGCCATTTTGCTTATAAAAAAAATTCTTCTAAAGTAGAAAAAAAACGCAAACTAAACTCGTTGATTTTTACTCACACTGCAATGTACTCATCGACGAATTCTAAAGTCAATTGATGAGAGATGAGATGTTCTTGAGAAGCGTTTGTAAGGTTGGAAGATGAATGCAGCTTGTATTAAAAAAAAAAAAATTGGGCTAGTGTCACAGGCTATAATCACAGGATATTTCAAAGCTAAGTTAGCCTTCTTTCTACGAAACATGTGAAACTACCTTTCATTTAAAACTACTTTTAAATCTAGCTTGCGCGATTGGTGTTTTCCATATTTTGTTCATTCCCAGAAGGGAATTCTTTTCGTGTTAAGCGATTTTCGTTTGTGTTAAGAGAAAAAAATGCATGAAAATACATGACCGTTGTATTATTTCGTGTTAACCGGTATTTCGTCTTGAGCGTTTTCGCGTTAAACATATTTCACTGCATTTAAAAAGCTAAATTCATTATAATTGATTTGTTGATCATTTATTGTTCTTATTCTTTGTTTACTTCTTAATTTTTTAATTTAGAATAACTTTTATGCTGCCACTCAAATTAGCTGAATCTTTGTAAAATTTTATCGTCTATTCTTTATTATTTGCTACGAATTACTATTTTTTTTTTTATTTTAAAAGGACAATTTCATCTCAAAATCTGCTGCTTTATATCGTTTGGTATGGTAAAAAATAAATATGCAGCAAACTTTGTTCTATTTAATCTTTTAAGTACTTGTAAAATATTTCAGATCTTAAAAGGAATCGGAAATATGGTTGCCGAGAATTTGTATCCCCTAGAGCCTTCTAAGCCTTTGACGGTCACAGTGAAGAATTGGAATTTCAAAAATGACAACGAATCTCCGTACATCAAAATGCTACCAGACGATTTGGCAGCTTCAGAAAACCAATCAGAAGTAAGAAAGGCCTGCTTAAATAATTTAAATAATGTCTTTCTGAAATCAAAATAATTATTCTGTGCACAACTTTGATTGGGATATATTAACTGTCGATTTAAAAGTTAATATTTTTTAACCATCAGAAATCCTTTTTTACCATTAGTTTTGAAGAGAATTGAATGTTCTAAAGCTTGTTTTATAATTGATTGACTTTTTGAAATTACTAGCTTTGTGCTTCAGGGATATAAAGAAGAAGAAAAAAAAATTTCTAAAGATAATTCCTACATATATATCTGTGTGTGTTGTAATTCGAAAAGTAGTAAAACTTTTAAAAGTTAGTGAAAGAAATCTGAAGTTAAATAACTACAAAGCACAGCTTAACATTTCAATACTTTGCAATTGTGTTGTTGCACATTAATTTAGAAAAACTTTAATGTAGTATTTTAAAATTCGCTACATTCGAACATAGTTTAAAGAACATTCAGTGTATCTCTTGTACTATCTAAAAAAAATCGAATACTGCTTTAGTATACAATTTTGCGTGATACATTTGAATCTTTTAATTTAAATATAGTTTTCTCTTTACTTAAAAATAACTTTTTCTCTTAAAAATTATTAATTTTTTAAAAAAAAAATCCTTTTTTGAAAAATTATTTCTTTTCTACTTTCGAAAATTATTTTAAGATATCCGACTACGTTCGGAACCGTGATTTTAAAAAAGCGCATAAATAGATAATTGTCATGATATTTAATGTCCCTTAGATTAGAATACATGTATAAAATTGTTTTAAGAACATTTTGACAAAAAAATTTATTTGAAAACAATGTTTCGGCAAAAAATTAACTTAGAATAACGTTTTTTCAAAATGTTCTCCTTTTGTGAAAAATGTTTGTTGTAATAACATTTTGCCTGTGTATAGCACAGACCACTGTACGGAGGCTATTTTTGAAAAATTCACATTATTTTCAGAGTTACCACCCATTGAAATAATGATCGGCGTTTTTTTTCTTAAAATTTCTCCCCTCTGTTGCTGTAAAACATGGATAAACCCACTTCTAAGTTATATATTTCAAACATTCTAGTTGAGCCTCTGTACAGAGGTCTGAGCAATATACAGGCAAAATATTATTATAATAGAAGCATTTTTCACAAAAGGAGAATATTTTGAAAATGGGTCATTCTATGTTCATTTTTTGTCAAAATATTGTACTTAAATCATTTTTTATTGTAATACTATTCTATAAACAATTTTATATCCATTTTCTAATCTAAGTGACACTAAATATCGTAAATATTATCCATTTACACGCTTTTGCAAAATCACGGTTCCGAACGTACTCGGATACCTTTAAAGTGTAAAAAACTCTAACATAAAATGCTCTAAATGGAGCTACCTGTTCAAAGAACATTAAGCCTTAAAGAAACATTTACTCATACGGTATTAAAGCAACATACAAAACTCTCATTTCTGAAAATAAGAAAATAAATATATTCCTACTGCACATAGAGTAAGGAAAATATTACAGTGTTTAAAATAGCATGTAGTGTGTTCAGACTTACTCTTTTAGAAAGAGCAACCAAAAAAGTAACGTATTTAAACCCACTTTTTCGGTCCTAAGTACGAAATTGCTTTTTGACTCACTAGGATCCTTTTTTGCCTTTTGTTTAATTGTTTTACTTCTCTTCTTTTTAAATATTTAATGTGTTGTTTCGTGATTTTTGTATTTTGTTTTTTATTATTTATTCTTTCATTTATTTTTTAGACTTGTTTTATATTTTTGACATTCATATATGTATTCAATTGCAAATTTAGATGTAAAAAAGGCTGATTTCTCAGGATTGAAAAAAAAAATTGAAATATTTGGAGAATTTTGGGTGAAAACTTGCAGAATATCTTTAGATAAACTAATATAAATAAAAATTTTATTTAGGAATCAGTAGTGGATTTCTTATATCACCGTTATTCCCAGGATGACATCTATACGTATATAGGAGACATATTATTAGCAATCAACCCAAGAAAGAAACTACCACTGTATGATTCAAAGGTATGTTTATTACCTCGTTTTTCAAAGATTTAACTCCGAAAAAAAACCCTGTTTCAGGCACTTTTGGAAACCTGTGTATATTCTTACAAATTTTGAAAATATTCTATTCATATTGTTGTAATATTATCTAAATATGCTTAAAATATAAATTTTCAGATGTAAAAAAACTGTTTTTAATAAAGATAAAGCCTAGATTAAATGCCATGCTTTAGTACGGGCTTCTATGAAAATGTTACCACATTACTAATGTTTGAGACACTAATTAGTAGCCAAATTTATTGATATTTCACAGCAGTCAATTTTTTCGCATCATCCTCACAACTTTTGACTAAAACTTTGAGACTACCTTAGATTCTCTTAATGTTTCTAGAACTCCCTGGATATTTAGCACCCCTAGTCTCCGAAAAGTAGATAAAGAAAGCCTTAAAGTCGGAGGAGTGAGTTTAATTAGACTTTTGGGAGTACTGAACTTGAACTCTGATCGATTAAATCTCAAGTTTACTTTAAACCAATTTTTAGTACGAGTTGTATTGTGAATGTTATCCTTAGCAGTTGGAAGGAACTACTGTTTTGTAAATAAACTTTTGTAATATCTGAAAGACACAGACCTTAAATGATGTCTGGAGACATTTATTTTTGTTTTCTTTAACAGCTAATGACATCTTTTGTATTGTTTCCCATTTCATCTCTGCAATCTACGATAATCTCATTAATATTAGCGCATTCAAATTTAATGATTTTACTCAAAGAAAACAGCCTTTACAGTTTTATTGTTGTTGACAAATAAAATTTTTATTTGCGATTTTTCTTGTATTTTGAATGTATTCATACGTTTTTAATGTTTAAGATATTATCTTTACTGTTGTTATTATTATCATATTTCCAAAATCATTACATATTACTATTAACCCTTTAATGGGCACACGGCTAAAATACAATTTTCTGTGATAAAGTACTTGATAAATGTAATGTTCTCATCCTCTATAAACATTATTTAGTCTCAAAAAAAAAATATCTAATCGAGGGGTTTTTTTCCTGGGTGGTGGCTAGACGTTATAGCCACTGCGCACTTAGGACATTTAACTTACTTTTCAGGACAGAAATAATGAATCTTATCACAATAAACTTTTTATGAAAAATTAACATTTATGCTAATAACTATTTCAATAACAATTAAGTACAAAGTATAAGTGTAATAAAATAATAATAGAATAATTGTCCAACATAGAATACTTACTAAAATATACATTGAAATTGGTACATATCCACATTTTATACATTATTTAATTTTAGTACAAAAAGTTCGAAATAAAGTAATATTTTTGAGTATTTAAATTTGTTATTTCACAAATTTGATAAGCTATTCACTGTAGAAACTTTTCAAAGCAAGTAGGACCCATTGCTTGGAGGCACAGTGGTACGCACAGAAAAGCTATAATGAAAGATTTTCGATCCCAAGCATCTCGTACCACATATTGTAAACAAAGTTTTAATTATATTTCCCTCCCCCAAAATCCTCACGTGACTCTAAGTGCTCTCTCTCGAAGACGAATAGCGAAAATTTCAAGGTCATTTTTCTGTTCTATGTGGGCAGTGGATAGAGCCTCTATCCACATATAAAAGCTTTCCAAAAACCTGAATAAAAATTTTTTCTTTTAATTACACATTTTATTATTTCATTCAGATGAGAGAAAAGTATACTTAAGACACATGCCGAAATTTTTTTCAAATATCAGAAATTTTATTTATATTTTTTTTCTACAAAATACAATTTGTAGATTTACACAGAGAGAAAAACTGTTTTTAACTACCCATCAGAGGACATTAAATGCAAAAAAAGGTATCGTGTTGCCATCTGCATTGAATTTTATGCATTTTAACTTCAATTAACGCATATGGATAGACTAAATATCCAACACCCTCTTGGAGAAAAAATTTTTAATATGGAGCTAGACCTATTAGCCACTGCCCGCTAAAGGGTCAACAAATTTTTAGTCTCGGTGAAAAAAAGGAAAAATTTCCTGTATTGTAATTTGTATTTTGGTTAACTATATTTTCAATTTAAAATGTTTCAGTACGAGGTACAAATTAAATAAAATTGTTTGGTTGTTTTTTCATGCCGCGCTTTAAAGCTACATGAGGGGTATTGGCAACAGACTTCATATTTTTGAACCAAGGTCTGGCGAAGAGGACACTTGACCTGCATCTCCCTCTCCAAACTTCCACACCATGCCAACGGGGGGACTGAGTCTCGATACATTTAATGCACATAAGCCCCTTTACACAATGAGTTTTCAGTAGCACGAAGGGCTCGAAATCATGATACGCCGGCCTTGTTTCCATGACCATTAGGCTACCGCTGCCTCCCGTCCTCTATGGAAACAGAACAGAAGAGCTAATAGACGCTTAATATGCCACGGCCCAAAGTCCACCCAGTGTGGTGTTGAAGTTTGGAGAGTAGAGATACCAGCTCAGGTGTCCTCCTCGTCACTTGACCGAGGTTCAAAGTAATGAGATCCTATACTAGGGGTGACGAACCTTTATGGATCAACGTGCCATTTTTTCTAAAGAAGTGTTTAATGAGGTGTAGACGTGCCGTCAAATAATTTTGACTTGTGATTATTTTGGGAAAATAATAAAACTAAATACTAACAACACAAAACTATTTACTTCGTAAAAATACCTTTTGCACTGTATGCGTGTAATTCAAATTAAATTAGCATTAGTGTGACTTCTGTTGTTGCAGATTGTGTGTGGATGACAAATAACTTATATTAGGATTATATGATGTTACTTTTTGTAGAGCACATGCTGAATTGGAGTCATCTGCCAAAAGGTTTCTAAGCAATTAATTATTTTTGCTGTGGTTCACTTTTTTTGACAAGAGGTTTTGTGATTTGTTTCAAAATACCGTTTTACAGAGGATGTTCTGCATACCACTATTCAAGAACACATAAAACGCACATCGCTTTGTTATCCATACCACTGATTCCCAAACTGGTCTATATGAACTTCCAGGGGTCCATGACAACATTAAAGGGTTCCACGTCAGCGAAAAAATAATTTGGGGGTCCATGAAGTGTAAATGGGAGTCTACGATAGTGACTCTTATTTAACCAGATTGTGACTTTAATTTTAAAACAAGATTTAATCAAATGGAAACCATATTTAACCTGTTTAAGGTTTTATTTACTAAATTTAAGGAGGTTAACTTATAATTACAAGATAACAGTATCGAAATTTTGCCTATACAAGTCCCATCATCTTAGCTTTTCTGGCTAGAAATAAGCTAAAAGAGCATAATATTGGACTTCACTTTTCCAAGTTTCTCAATTGGCCACAGACGATTTGCCAGGAAAATGGCGGTTTAACCTACGTTCACCATTTAAATGTCCTTTATTCAGATCTCGAAACAGGGTTCGATAATTCTTTCACTTTGGTAATTACCACAATAAGTTCATATGGTCACATTGAAAAAAATGTCATATTACAAGAGAACTGATCGAAATGGGCAGTAACAGAGATCTTAAAATTTAGAAATGTAAGTCTGTAATTTGGGCTTTAAAAAGACACACCTGTTATTTTTCCCGAATTATGGAGTATTGTCAGAGAGTTTTTAATTGATTCTTCTAGTGAGGAGTTTCAGCGCTGTTGACAAGCTCTAAAATAAAAATAAAAAGAAAGAAAAAGACTGGACACTACTAACGGAGGAGATTTAAGGTGTTAAACCTGACAAGATTAATGCCAATTGTTAAAAACTTGTTATTGAAGTATCAATCCCTTCCATTATAAACATTTGTTTGTTGATCAGTTATTTTATGTATAAATTACATTTTTATTTAATTAATATGTGTTTCTTAAGTTTTAAAAACTACACTTCACTACAGTTAGAAATTTAAATCGTTTAATGTAGCACTTCCCAGCTGTGTCGAAAAGACATTTAAGTTGATGAATTTGCGAAAATTCAATATTAAGTAAGCAGGGGTCTACCCCAAACAGCAAAATAAGGCAAGGGGTCTAAGAGACAAAAACTTTTGTGAACCTATGGTTTATACCAGGGGTGGCGAACCTTTTTGGATCAACGTGCCATTTTTTGTAAAGAAATGTTTAATGAGATATCGACGTGCCGTCAAATAATTTTGACATGATTATTGGGAAGGTAATAAAACTAAACACTAACAACTCAAAACTCTTTATTTACTACGAAAAAATACAATTTTTGCATAGTATAATAGTAAATCTTTTAGTAATACGTGTAATTCAACTTAAAGTAACATTAGTGTAACTTCTGTTGCTGCAAATTGTGGATGACAAATAACTTATATTAGGATTGTAAGATGTAACGCGCGCGAAAAGTAGAATGAATTCTGAATTGGAGTCATCTGCCACGAATAGTTTCGAAGCAATTAATTATTTTTGCTGTGCCTCCCTTTTTTGACGAGGATTTCTGATTTGTATCAAAATGCCATTTTACAGTCGATGTTCTGGATACCACTGTCTTAGAACATAAAACATTCGACGCTTTGTCGCCTTTACTAATCTAGTTTCTGATATTATAGTTTCTAGATTCACCAAGTTTGAAATTTTCTGGTACACGTACTATTTTGTACTTTTTGTTGTTTTGCTGAACTAGCCATATTAAATAACAGATAAAAATCGTAAATATAATACAAATAAATTTCAAAATACAGTTGTGTCAACGAAATTGAGTATGCTTTGTGTAAACAAATTTTGCATCATATATATGAGAGCTGTAGTCCAACACGTAACTATGTTTCAATAACTAGGAAACAATAAAAAACGCCGCACCACGACCGATCACTCGCGTTTGTTCGTATTATTTCATAGTGAACTTTGTTATTTTGAAATAAAATGTAAGCCATTTTGATCACTGGTGTGCCCAAAATATTGTGTCACGTGCCATTGATGGCACGCGTGCCACTGGTTCACCATCCCTGGTCTATACTAATAATGTCATGCTTCTCGGTTCGCCAAATTTGAAATTCTCGGTTACATTTACTATCTTGCTCTTTTTGTACTTTTACTGAACTAGCCACGTTAAAAAACAGTTAAAAATCGTACATATAACACAGATAAACTTTAAATTTAATACAGCTGTGTCAATGAAAATGACGGTGCTATGCGTAGACAAAATTTAAATCATAAGAAATTGTAGTCTACGACGTAACTAAGGCAAGATAATGACAAACGAGTGTGTGCTCCGCGCCAACGATCATTCACGTTTGATCGTAACACTTCATAGGGAAATTTTGAAACTTTGAAATAAAAGGCAAGCCATTTTGATCTCTGGCGTGCCAAAAATATTGTGTAGCGAGCCATCAATGGCACGCGTACCACTGGTTCGCCATAACTGTCCTACCCCAAAAGCCATCATTTAGTTTCGTAGTTTGATGTTAATAATTAAACAGTCAATGTATCTTCTATACCAGCGTGTATTTAACTGTAGGGCGCGCCCCCCCCCCTTTAGGGGCGTGATAACTCTACGAGGGGTGCGCGGGCATATTAAAAAGTTGAAAACGAAAGTTTATTCAAAAAATTATTAATTTACTGAAAGTAAGCAAACAAAATACTTTGACATAATAAAATATAAAATACACACACATTTACACTGATATAATACACTTAAAAAAGTATCTGTACTGTGTAGAATGCATTTTATATTATTGATTTAACAATACTAAGTTAAGAACAAGTTAGATAACTACCAGTGCCCCCATGGGCTTGTATTAACACTTATCTTGATGATTTGTACGGTTTATAATTACTTCCGTAACTGCCGATTAAAAGTTACGCGGTTTGCTGCCCATTGCCACGGTTTTCCATGTAGACGCGCGTATTTTGATGTGTTTGGGGGGGAGAAAAGGAAGAAATAAGCAAAATCCTCTGAAATAAGTAAATCCTTTGCAAAGAATGTCAAGGTCCTTTTATTGTGTTCCAAGGCCTTAGGAATAATTTTATGGATAACAGTGCACAGAAAATATCGTACTTCGGAAAGACTTTTATATACGTCGGTGGCACATAAGAAGTTAAAGTCGTATTGTAGCTTTAGTGTAAAATTATTTTATTATTGAATTCAATACAATGTTATTGTATGAAGGGGGGTGCGATGAAAATGATGATTGAATGTTGGGTCGCGAGTATTGAAAGTTTGAGAAGCACCCCGTGTATTTCAAATAGTGTTCCACGGAACCCTGGGGTACCATAAGGCATACCTAGAGGTTCCACGGGTCACAATAAAAAAATCGAGAATAAATAAATATGTATTCAAAATACATTAACGTTCTCTATAAAGTTTGTATAGTTCCAAGTATCTAAAGCTCATCCCCCCCCCTACTCATTAAAACTGAAAATTTTATCTATATAATAACTCTATTTTGCAACACTTTAAAAACTTATAGAATAATATAATAAAAGAATATTATAAAACACACATTTTATCTTTATACATATACTTCTTACTAGATTGTGAATATTCTATTGTTTGCTATCTCGGGCTCCACGAGATAATTTTATGCTTTTTTTAGCACAATGTCTAGTAAAACTCTAAATGGTTTTTAATGGAAAATGCACCTTTTTGCATTTGTGGAAAAGACACCTATAAAGAAGAAGAGGAAACAACTTATCAATATATCAACAGATTCGATGTTAAAATCTAAATTTCAGCAAAAATAGCTACTAAAATTTAGGTTGCAAATTCATACAAAATACACGGGATTTCTCATACAGCTATCAACATTTTAATGTCATTCACAGAGTACGTTGTGTTTGAAATATATTTCTCTCAACGTAAGTGGCTACAAGAACAAAATATAAAAACAAATTAAACTCAGAATATGTAATGCGATAGCATTTAATCTCAATTGATCTAGACTTCGACACTTAGTGTGAAAAAAACAAGCACATATGCCATTTACTAAATATAATGCAAGAATAGGTGACATTTAGATCACAAATCAGTATTATCAATGTGAGTAAATTATATTAAAAAATTAGATTAGAAATTTTAATAGTAAATGCAATACTTTTTAATTGCCTTTACATAAAGTACCTGTAACATGTTGATCTACTTTAAGGTATCCGACTACGTTCGGAACCGCAATTTTGCAAAAGCGTGTAAATGGATAATATTTATGATATTTAGTGCCACTTAGATTAGAAAGAGCATATAAAATTGTTTTAAGAATAGTATTACTATAAAAAACTATTTAAGTACACTATTTTGACAAAAAATGAACATAGAATGACCGATTTTCAAAATATTCTCCTTTTGTGAAAAATGCTTCTATTATAATAATATTTTGCCTATATACAGCTCAGACCTCTGTACAGAGGCTCAACTAGAATTTTTGAAATATATAACTTAGAAGTGGGTTTATCCATGTTTTACGACAACAGAGGGAAGAAATTTTAAGAAAAAAACGCCGATAATTATTTCAATGGGTTGTAAATCTGAAAATAATGTGAATTTTTCAAAAATCATAGTTGAGCCTCTGTGCAGAGGTCTGAACTATATACAGGTAGAATATTCTTATAATAGAAGCATTTTTCACAAAAGGAGAACATTTTGAAAAAAGTTTATTCTAAGTTAATTTTTTGCCCAAATATTGTACTTAAGTAATTTTTTTGTCAAAATGTCCTTAAAACAATTTTTTACATGTATTCTAATCTAAGTGACACTAAATATCATGAAAATTATCTATTTATGCGCTTTTTTAAAATCACGGTTCCGAACGTAGTCGGATACCTTAAATATTATTTTGAAATATATTCTTCGAAGTATATGTGTATGGAAGGAGGTTCCACGAAAACACTTTCTAGTTCCAGGGGTTCCACGAAAACACTTTCTAGTTTCTGGGGTTCCACGAAAACACTTTCTAGTTCTAGGGGTTCCACGAAAGCACCTGCAATTTCTAGAGGTCCCGTGAGTTGAAAAAGTTTGAATATCACTGTTCTATTCTATAACTTCTAAAGAAATTTCTAAAAATAGAACATGTGTTAAATTTAAAGATTACTTCATAATGCATGAGTCATAAACAAAACAATTTTCCATTTATATTAGGGTACTTTTTATCTAAAAAAAGTGTTCCGAGCACGGATTCCTTTCCCTTTAACGTCAATAAAGATACCCTTAACGTTGGGCAAATTCCCCAACGTTAGGGTATTATTCCCTTAAAGGAAAGAATCCGTGCTCGGAACACTTTTTTTAGATAAAAAGGACCCTAATATAAATGGAAAATTGTTTTGTTTATGACTCATACATTATGAAGTAATCTTTAAATTTAACACATGTTCTATTTTTAGAAATTTCTTTGAAGTTATTGAATAGAACAGTGGTATTCAAACTTTTTCAACTCACGGGACCTCTAGAAATTGCAGGTACTTTCGTGGAAACCTAGAACTAGAAAGTGTTTTCGTGGAACCCCAGAAACTAGAAAGTGTTTTCATGGAACCTCATTCCATATACATATACTTCGAAGAATATATTTCAAAATAATATTTAAGGTATCCGACTACGTTCGGAACCGTGATTTTAAAAAAGCGCATAAATGGATAATTTTCATGATATTTAGTGTCACTTAGATTAGAATACATTAAAATTGTTTAAAGGGCATTTTGACAAAAAATTATTTAAGTACAATATTTCGGAAAAATAACTTAGAATAACTTTTTTTCAAAATGTTCTCCTTTTGTGAAAATGCTTCTATTATAAGAATATTCTCCTGTATATAGTTCAGACCTCTGCACAGAGGTCAACTATGATTTTTGAAAAAATTCACATTATTTTCAGATTACAACCCATTAAATAATTATCGGCGTTTTTTTTTAAAAATTTTTTCCCCCCTGTTGTCGTAAAACATGGATAAACCACTTCTAAGTTATATATTTCAAAAATTTAGTTGAGCCTCTGTAGAGGTCTGAGCGTATAGAGGCAAAAAAATTATTATAATAGAAGCATTTTCACAAAAAAGGGGAATATTTTGAAAATGGGGCATTCTATGTTTTTTTTGTCAAAATATGTACTTAAATAGTTTTTATAGTAATACTATTCTAAAAAAATTTTATATGCCTTTCTAATCTAAGTGGCACTAAATATCATAAATATTATCCATTTACACGCTTTTGCAAAATTGCGGTTCCGAACGTAGTCGGATACCTTAAAGTAGATCAACATGTTATAGGTACTTTATGGAAAGGCAATTAAAAAGTATTGCATTTACTATTAAAATTTCTAATCTAATTTTTTTTAATATAATTTACTCACATTGATAACATTGATTTGTGATCCTAAATGTCACCTATTCTTGCATTATATTTAGTAAATGGCATATGTGCTTGTTTTTTTCACACAAAGTGTCGAAGTCTAGATTAATTGAGATTAAATGCAATCGCATTACATCTTCTGAGTTTAATTTGTTTTTATACTTTGTTCTTGTAGCCACTTACGTTGAGAAATATATTTCAAACACAACGTTCTGAATGACATTAAAATGTTGATAGCTGTATGAGAAATGCCTTGCATTTTGTATGAATGTCCAACCTAAATTTTAGTAGCTATTTTTGCTGAAATTTAGATTTTAACATCGAATCTGTTGATATATTGATAAGTTGTTTCCTCTTCTTCTTTATAGGTGTCTTTTCCACAAATGCAAAAAGGTGCATTTTC
This sequence comes from Trichonephila inaurata madagascariensis, assembly GCA_019973955.1. Taxonomy (NCBI): domain Eukaryota; kingdom Metazoa; phylum Arthropoda; class Arachnida; order Araneae; family Nephilidae; genus Trichonephila; species Trichonephila inaurata. Next base: position 218,362 of record BMAV01009788.1, read on the forward strand.
CATTAAAAACCATTTAGAGTTTTACTAGACATTGTGCTAAAAAAAGCATAAAATTATCTCGTGGAGCCCGAGATAGCAAACAATAGAATATTCACAATCTAGTAAGAAGTATATGTATAAAGATAAAATGTGTGTTTTATAATATTCTTTTATTATATTATTCTATAAGTTTTTAAAGTGTTGCAAAATAGAGTTATTATATAGATAAAATTTTCAGTTTTAATGAGTAGGGGATGAGCTTTAGATACTTGGAACTATACAAACTTATAAGAGAACGTTAATGTATTTTGAATACATATTTATTTATTCTCGATTTTTTTATTGTGACCCGTGGAACCTCTAGGTATGCCTTATGGTACCCCAGGGTTCCGTGGAACACTATTTGAAATACACGGGGTGCTTCTCAAACTTTCAATACTCGCGACCCAACATTCAATCATCATTTTCATCGCACCCCCCTTCATACAATAACATTGTATTGAATTCAATAATAAAATAATTTTACACTAAAGCTACAATACGACTTTAACTTCTTATGTGCCACCGACGTATATAAAAGTCTTTCCGAAGTACGATATTTTCTGTGCACTGTTATCCATAAAATTATTCCTAAGGCCTTGGAACACAATAAAAGGACCTTGACATTCCTTTGCAAAGGATTTACTTATTTCAGAGGATTTTGCTTATTTCTTCCTTTTCTCCCCCCCAAACACATCAAAATACGCGCGTCTACATGGAAAACCGTGGCAATGGGCAGCAAACCGCGTAACTTTTAATCGGCAGTTAAGGAAGTAATTATAAACCGTACAAATCATCAAGATAAGTGTTAATACAAGCCCATGGGGGCACTGGTAGTTATCTAACTTGTTCTTAACTTAGTATTGTTAAATCAATAATATAAAATGCATTGTACACAGTACAGATACTTTTTTAAGTGTATTATATCAGTGTAAATGTGTGTGTATTTTATATTTTATTATGTCAAAGTATTTTGTTTGCTTACTTTCAGTAAATTAATAATTTTTTGAATAAACTTTCGTTTTCAACTTTTTAATATGCCCGCGCCCCCCTCGTAGAGTTATCACGCCCCTCAATGGGGGGGAGCCCTACAGTTAAATAAATGCTGGTATAGAAGATACATTGACTGTTTAATTATTAACATCAAACTACGAAACTAAATGATGGCTCTTGGGGTAGGACAAGTTATGGCGAACCAGTGGTACGCGTGCCATTGATGGCACGCGACACAATATTTTTGGCACCCAGAGATCAAAATGGCTTGACTTTTATTTCAAAGTTTCAAAATTTCACCTATAAAGTGTTACGATCAGACGTGAATGATCGTTGGCGCGGAGCACACACTCGTTTGTCATTATCTTGCCTTAGTTACGTCGTAGACTACAATTTCTTATGATTTAAATTTTGTCTACGCATAGCACCGTCATTTTCATTGACACAGCTGTATTAAATTTAAAGTTTATCTGTGTTATATGTACGATTTTTAACTGTTTTTTAACGTGGCTAGTTCAGTAAAAGTACAAAAAGAGCAAGATAGTAAATGTAACCGAGAATTTCAAATTTGGCGAACCGAGAAGCATGACATTATTAGTATAGACCAGGGATGGTGAACCAGTGGCACGCGTGCCATCAATGGCACGTGACACAATATTTTGGGCACACCAGTGATCAAAATGGCTTACATTTTATTTCAAAATAACAAAGTTCACTATGAAATAATACGAACAAACGCGAGTGATCGGTCGTGGTGCGGCGTTTTTTATTGTTTCCTAGTTATTGAAACATAGTTACGTGTTGGACTACAGCTCTCATATATATGATGCAAAATTTGTTTACACAAAGCATACTCAATTTCGTTGACACAACTGTATTTTGAAATTTATTTGTATTATATTTACGATTTTTATCTGTTATTTAATATGGCTAGTTCAGCAAAACAACAAAAAGTACAAAATAGTACGTGTACCAGAAAATTTCAAACTTGGTGAATCTAGAAACTATAATATCAGAAACTAGATTAGTAAAGGCGACAAAGCGTCGAATGTTTTATGTTCTAAGACAGTGGTATCCAGAACATCGACTGTAAAATGGCATTTTAATACAAATCAGAAATCCTCGTCAAAAAAGGGAGGCACAGCAAAAATAATTAATTGCTTCGAAACTATTCGTGGCAGATGACTCCAATTCAGAATTCATTCTACTTTTCGCGCGCGTTACATCTTACAATCCTAATATAAGTTATTTGTCATCCACAATTTGCAGCAACAGAAGTTACACTAATGTTACTTTAAGTTGAATTACACGTATTACTAAAAGATTTACTATTATACTATGCAAAAATTGTATTTTTTCGTAGTAAATAAAGAGTTTTGAGTTGTTAGTGTTTAGTTTTATTACCTTCCCAATAATCATGTCAAAATTATTTGACGGCACGTCGATATCTCATTAAACATTTCTTTACAAAAAATGGCACGTTGATCCAAAACGGTTCGCCACCCCTGGTATAAACCATAGGTTCACAAAAGTTTTTGTCTCTTAGACCCCTTGCCTTATTTTGCTGTTTGGGGTAGACCCCTGCTTACTTAATATTGAATTTTCGCAAATTCATCAACTTAAATGTCTTTTCGACACAGCTGGGAAGTGCTACATTAAACGATTTAAATTTCTAACTGTAGTGAAGTGTAGTTTTTAAAACTTAAGAAACACATATTAATTAAATAAAAATGTAATTTATACATAAAATAACTGATCAACAAACAAATGTTTATAATGGAAGGGATTGATACTTCAATAACAAGTTTTTAACAATTGGCATTAATCTTGTCAGGTTTAACACCTTAAATCTCCTCCGTTAGTAGTGTCCAGTCTTTTTCTTTCTTTTTATTTTTATTTTAGAGCTTGTCAACAGCGCTGAAACTCCTCACTAGAAGAATCAATTAAAAACTCTCTGACAATACTCCATAATTCGGGAAAAATAACAGGTGTGTCTTTTTAAAGCCCAATTACAGACTTACATTTCTAAATTTTAAGATCTCTGTTACTGCCCATTTCGATCAGTTCTCTTGTAATATGACATTTTTTTCAATGTGACCATATGAACTTATTGTGGTAATTACCAACGTGAAAGAATTATCGAACCCTGTTTCGAGATCTGAATAAAGGACATTTAAATGGTGAACGTAGGTTAAACCGCCATTTTCCTGGCAAATCGTCTGTGGCCAATTGAGAAACTTGGAAAAGTGAAGTCCAATATTATGCTCTTTTAGCTTATTTCTAGCCAGAAAAGCTAAGATGATGGGACTTGTATAGGCAAAATTTCGATACTGTTATCTTGTAATTATAAGTTAACCTCCTTAAATTTAGTAAATAAAACCTTAAACAGGTTAAATATGGTTTCCATTTGATTAAATCTTGTTTTAAAATTAAAGTCACAATCTGGTTAAATAAGAGCCACTATCGTAGACTCCCATTTACACTTCATGGACCCCCAAATTATTTTTTCGCTGACGTGGAACCCTTTAATGTTGTCATGGACCCCTGGAAGTTCATATAGACCAGTTTGGGAATCAGTGGTATGGATAACAAAGCGATGTGCGTTTTATGTGTTCTTGAATAGTGGTATGCAGAACATCCTCTGTAAAACGGTATTTTGAAACAAATCACAAAACCTCTTGTCAAAAAAAGTGAACCACAGCAAAAATAATTAATTGCTTAGAAACCTTTTGGCAGATGACTCCAATTCAGCATGTGCTCTACAAAAAGTAACATCATATAATCCTAATATAAGTTATTTGTCATCCACACACAATCTGCAACAACAGAAGTCACACTAATGCTAATTTAATTTGAATTACACGCATACAGTGCAAAAGGTATTTTTACGAAGTAAATAGTTTTGTGTTGTTAGTATTTAGTTTTATTATTTTCCCAAAATAATCACAAGTCAAAATTATTTGACGGCACGTCTACACCTCATTAAACACTTCTTTAGAAAAAATGGCACGTTGATCCATAAAGGTTCGTCACCCCTAGTATAGGATCTCATTACTTTGAACCTCGGTCAAGTGACGAGGAGGACACCTGAGCTGGTATCTCTACTCTCCAAACTTCAACACCACACTGGGTGAACTTTGGGCCTTGCCATATTAAGCGTCTATTACCTCTTCTGTTCTGTTCCTTAGAGGACGGGAGGCAGCTGTAACCTAGTAGTTATGGTAACAAGGCCGGCATATCACGAGTTCATGCCCTTCGTGCTACTGAAAACTCATTGTGTAAAGGGACTTATGTACGTTAAATCTGTCGAGACTCAGTCAACCCGTTGGAGTGGTGTGGAAGTTTGGAGAGGGGATGCAGGTCAAGTGTCTCTTCGTCAGACCTTGGTTCAAAAAGTATGAGGTCTGTTGCCAATACCCCTCATGTAGCTGTAAACGAGGCATGAAAAAACAACCAAACAATTTTATTTAATTTGTATCTCGTACTGAAATATTTTATATTGAAAATATAGCTAACCATAATATAAACTACAATTTTGTTTTTTTCACCGAGCCTAAAAATTTATTAACACTTTAGCGGGCTGTGGGTAATAGGCCTAGCCCCATATTAAAAAAATTTTCTCCAAGCGGGTGTTGGATATTTAGTCTATCCATATGCGTTAATTGAAGCTAAAACGCATACAACTCAATACAGATGGCAACACGATACCTTTTTTTGCATTTCATGTCCTCTGATGGGTAGTTAAAATCAGTTTTTCTCGCTGTAAATCTACAAATTGTATTTTCATTACTGTAAATAAAATTTCTTATCTTAGAAAAAAATTTCGCCATGTCTTAAGTATACTTTTCTCTCATCTAAATGAATTAAGCAAATGTGCAAATAAAAGAAAAAGGTTTTATTCAGGTTTTTGGAAAGCTTTTATATGTGGATAGAGGCTCTATCCACTACCCACATAGAACAGAAAAATGACCTTGAAATTTTCGCTATTCCTCTTCGAGAGAGAGCCCTTAGAGTCACGTGAGGATTTTGGGGGAGGGAAATATAATTAAAACTTCGTTTACAATATGTAGTACGAGATTCTTGGGATCGAAAATCTTTCATTCTAGCTTTTCTGTGCGTACCACTGTGCCTTCAAACAATTGGTCCTACTTGCTTTGAAAAGTTTCCACAGTGAATAAGTTATCAAATTTGTGAAATAACAAATTTAAATCCTCAAAAATAGTACTTTATTTTTAACTTTTTATACTAAAATTAAATAATTCATAAAATGTGGATATATACCAATTTCAATGTATATTTTAGTAAGTATTCCATGTTGGACAAATATTCTATTATTATTTTATTACGCTTACACTTTGTATTTAACTGTTATTGAAATAGTTATTAGCATAAATGTTAATTTTTCATAAAAAGTTTATTGCGATGATTCATTATTTTTGTCCTGAAAAGTCAGTTAATTGTCCTAAGTGCGCAGTGGCTATAACGTCTAGCCTCCACCCAGGAAAAAACCCTCGATTAGATATTTTTTTGTGTCTAAATAATGTTTATAGGGTATGAGAACATTACATTTATCAAGTACTTTATCACAGAAAATTGTATTTTAGCCGTGTGCCCATTAAAGGGTTAATAGTAATATGTAATGATTTTGGAAATATGATAATAATAACAACAGTAAAGATAATATCTTAAACATTAAAAACGTATGAATACATTCAAAATACAAGAAAAATCGCAAATAAAATTTTATTTTCAACAACACTAAAACTGTAAAGGCTGTTTTCTTTGAGTAAAATCATTAAATTTGAATGCGCTAATATTAATGAGATTATCATAGATTGCAGAGATGAAATGGGAAAGAATACAAAAGATGTCATTAGTTGTTACAAAAAAAAAAATAAATGTCTCCAGACATCATTTAAGGTCTGTGTTTTTCCAGATATTGCAAAAGTTTATTTACAAAACAGTAGTTCCTTCCAACTGCTAAGGATAACATTCACAATACAACTCGTACTAAAAATTGGTTTAAAGTAAACTTGAGATTTAATCGATCACAGAGTTCAAGTTCAATACTCCCAAAAGTCTAATTAAACTCACTCCTCCGACTTTAAGGCTTTCTTTATGTACTTTTCGGAGGCTAGGGGTGCTAAATATCCAGGGAGTTCTGGAAACATTAAGAGAAACTAAAGTAGTCTCAAAGTTTTAGTCAAATGTCGTAAGGCTGATGCGAAAAAATTGACTGCTGTGAAATATCAATAAATTTGGCTACTAATTAGTGTCTCAAACATTAGTAATGTGGTAACATTTTCATAGAAGCCCGTACTAAAGCATGGCATTTAATCTAGGCTTTATCTTTATTAAAAAGTTTTTTACATCTGAAAATTTATATTTTAAGCATATTTAGATATTATTACAACAATATGAATACAATATTTTCAAAATTTGTAAGAATATACACAGGTTTCCAAAAGTGCCTGAAACAGGGGTTTTTTTCGGAGTTAAATCTTTGAAAAACGAGGTAATAAACATACCTTTGAATCATACAGTGGTAGTTTCTTTCTTGGGTTGATTGCTAATAATATGTCTCCTATATACGTATAGATGTCATCCTGGGAATAACGGTGATATAAGAAATCCACTACTGATTCCTAAATAAAAATTTTTTATTTATATTAGTTTATCTAAAGATATTCTGCAAGTTTTCACCCAAAATTCTCCAAATATTTCAATTTTTTTTTCAATCCTGAGAAATTAGCCTTTTTTACATCTAAATTTGCAATTGAATACATATATGAATGTCAAAAATATAAAACAAGTCTAAAAAATAAATGAAAGAATAAATAATAAAAAACAAAATACAAAAATCACGAAACAACACATTAAATATTTAAAAAGAAGAAAGTAAAACAATTAAACAAAAGGCAAAAAAGGATCCTAGTGAGTCAAAAAGCAATTTCGTACTTAGGACCGAAAAAGTGGGTTTAAATACGTTACTTTTTTGGTTGCTCTTTCTAAAAGAGTAAGTCTGAACACACTACATGCTATTTTAAACACTGTAATATTTTCCTTACTCTATGTGCAGTAGGAATATATTTATTTTCTTATTTTCAGAAATGAGAGTTTTGTATGTTGCTTTAATACCGTATGAGTAAATGTTTCTTTAAGGCTTAATGTTCTTTGAACAGGTAGCTCCATTTAGAGCATTTTATGTTAGAGTTTTTTACACTTTTAAGGTATCCGAGTACGTTCGGAGCCGTGATTTTGCAAAAGCGTGTAAATGGATAATATTTACGATATTTAGTGTCACTTAGATTAGAAAATGGATATAAAATTGTTTATAGAATAGTATTACAATAAAAAATGATTTAAGTACAATATTTTGACAAAAAATGAACATAGAATGACCCATTTTCAAAATATTCTCCTTTTGTGAAAAATGCTTCTATTATAATAATATTTTGCCTGTATATTGCTCAGACCTCTGTACAGAGGCTCAACTAGAATGTTTGAAATATATAACTTAGAAGTGGGTTTATCCATGTTTTACAGCAACAGAGGGGAGAAATTTTAAGAAAAAAAACGCCGATCATTATTTCAATGGGTGGTAACTCTGAAAATAATGTGAATTTTTCAAAAATAGCCTCCGTACAGTGGTCTGTGCTATACACAGGCAAAATGTTATTACAACAAACATTTTTCACAAAAGGAGAACATTTTGAAAAAACGTTATTCTAAGTTAATTTTTTGCCGAAACATTGTTTTCAAATAAATTTTTTTGTCAAAATGTTCTTAAAACAATTTTATACATGTATTCTAATCTAAGGGACATTAAATATCATGACAATTATCTATTTATGCGCTTTTTTAAAATCACGGTTCCGAACGTAGTCGGATATCTTAAAATAATTTTCGAAAGTAGAAAAGAAATAATTTTTCAAAAAAGGATTTTTTTTTAAAAAAATTAATAATTTTTAAGAGAAAAAGTTATTTTTAAGTAAAGAGAAAACTATATTTAAATTAAAAGATTCAAATGTATCACGCAAAATTGTATACTAAAGCAGTATTCGATTTTTTTTAGATAGTACAAGAGATACACTGAATGTTCTTTAAACTATGTTCGAATGTAGCGAATTTTAAAATACTACATTAAAGTTTTTCTAAATTAATGTGCAACAACACAATTGCAAAGTATTGAAATGTTAAGCTGTGCTTTGTAGTTATTTAACTTCAGATTTCTTTCACTAACTTTTAAAAGTTTTACTACTTTTCGAATTACAACACACACAGATATATATGTAGGAATTATCTTTAGAAATTTTTTTTTCTTCTTCTTTATATCCCTGAAGCACAAAGCTAGTAATTTCAAAAAGTCAATCAATTATAAAACAAGCTTTAGAACATTCAATTCTCTTCAAAACTAATGGTAAAAAAGGATTTCTGATGGTTAAAAAATATTAACTTTTAAATCGACAGTTAATATATCCCAATCAAAGTTGTGCACAGAATAATTATTTTGATTTCAGAAAGACATTATTTAAATTATTTAAGCAGGCCTTTCTTACTTCTGATTGGTTTTCTGAAGCTGCCAAATCGTCTGGTAGCATTTTGATGTACGGAGATTCGTTGTCATTTTTGAAATTCCAATTCTTCACTGTGACCGTCAAAGGCTTAGAAGGCTCTAGGGGATACAAATTCTCGGCAACCATATTTCCGATTCCTTTTAAGATCTGAAATATTTTACAAGTACTTAAAAGATTAAATAGAACAAAGTTTGCTGCATATTTATTTTTTACCATACCAAACGATATAAAGCAGCAGATTTTGAGATGAAATTGTCCTTTTAAAATAAAAAAAAAATAGTAATTCGTAGCAAATAATAAAGAATAGACGATAAAATTTTACAAAGATTCAGCTAATTTGAGTGGCAGCATAAAAGTTATTCTAAATTAAAAAATTAAGAAGTAGACAAAGAATAAGAACAATAAATGATCATCAAATCAATTATAATGAATTTAGCTTTTTAAATGCAGTGAAATATGTTTAACGCGAAAACGCTCAAGACGAAATACCGGTTAACACGAAATAATACAACGGTCATGTATTTTCATGCATTTTTTTCTCTTAACACAAACGAAAATCGCTTAACACGAAAAGAATTCCCTTCTGGGAATGAACAAAATATGGAAAACACCAATCGCGCAAGCTAGATTTAAAAGTAGTTTTAAATGAAAGGTAGTTTCACATGTTTCGTAGAAAGAAGGCTAACTTAGCTTTGAAATATCCTGTGATTATAGCCTGTGACACTAGCCCAATTTTTTTTTTTTTAATACAAGCTGCATTCATCTTCCAACCTTACAAACGCTTCTCAAGAACATCTCATCTCTCATCAATTGACTTTAGAATTCGTCGATGAGTACATTACAGTGTGAGTAAAAATCAACGAGTTTAGTTTGCGTTTTTTTTCTACTTTAGAAGAATTTTTTTTATAAGCAAAATGGCAAAAAGCTCAAGGATAAAGGCACGAGGAGTTTGAGATGACTTTACTTCTTTGGTTCTTGTGAATGTTTTATTTTAATTGATTTTTTATTAAATATACAAATATACATATCTATGTTTATAAAATGTACTATAATAAACTTAGTTCAGTTGATTTTTTGCAGTATTTTGGGGACCATACCGGAACAGTGATTTTAAAAATGATAAAGGATAATTTCATGATATTTATGTCACTTAGATTTGAATAATGATAAAATTTTTTTAAGGACATTATGAAAAAAATTATTTAAATACAATATTTTTTAAATTTGAATAACCTTTTTTTAAATTTTTTTTTCAAATGCTTCTATTTAATAATATTTTTTCCTTCAGCTCCAAAACCCCTTACAGAGGCTCAACTAGAATTTTGAAATTAAAAACGAAGTGGGGTTTTTCCATGTTTTACAAAAAAAAGGGGGGGAAATTTTTAAAAAAAAAAACCCGATAATTATTTCAAAAGGGTTGTAATCAAAATAATGGGGAAATTTTAAAAATAAAAGTTGAGCCTCTTAAAAGGGCTGAGCTATATACAGGCAAAATATTATTATAATAGATGCATTTTTCAAAAGGAGAAATTTTTGAAAAAAATTCTAAGTTAATTTTTGTCAAAATATTGTATTTAAATAATTATATTTTGTCAAAATATCCTTAAAACAACTTTATACATGTAGTCTAATCTAAGTGACACTAAATAACATGAAACTTATCCATTTATGCACTTTTTTAAAATCCCGGTCCCGAACGTAGTCGGATACCTTAAGCAAGAAAAAATGTTTCAGTCCTCACAGTTTAGTGTTAAACGATTTTCACTGTATTCTTAATAATTTGTATATTCTTAAGTGTTAGAATTTTCAATCATAATATTTAAACCGAGTATACAGACGAAGAGGTATAATTTTTTTTTGTATATTTTTACTGAAAAGTTATTCAAATGTTTTGATCAAACAGTATATATATTTTGAAAGCAAACTATAATAAAATATTAATTTCTTTTTACTCTATGACTAAAATAAGCTATTTGGTTTCATTGAATAAAGATGTATATCACAAAAATAAATCTATCTATCTATATATATATATATATATTCACAGCAAATCGTAAATTTTCCTATTAATAAAATTTAGTTTCAATTTCAAAAGCGCAAAGATGTAATTTTCAAACTCCGATAATCAATTCCGCGATTGCGATCGTCAATTTCAGAAACCAATATTTCTAGAACTTCTCTGAAACTTCCATTGGTAAGTATTTCCATCGAAAATAGTTCCACTTCACATTTTGAAGCATGTGGAGGGAAGGCAAAGAAAAATACTATCGAATGACTTTCAATTTGATGACTTTTGACGTTGGGAAGTACGGTATTGATTGTCCTTTGATACCTGGAGCTTTTGTTGACCACCTGGATTCAATAAAGTGTTTCTGATGCCTTTAGGGTCCAAACAAGGACAATTTGATATATTTCTCGGAAAATTATCTTTTCGTAATAGAAAGAAACTAAAATTTTGAGTCCTGAAGTGAAATAAAAGTTGGAAGAACTTTTGGACTGTGTATCTCAAAACGCAAAAGTTGTTTTCTATGTAGTTTTGTTTACTTAGGACATGATGTTTAATTCTCGTATATTATTTGAGGAAAGGCACACTTTGCCGAGTACTTTTAGTTAATAGAAATTACTGTTGTACAAACATAATAGTTAAAATACTTTGGTGAGAGATTTTAAAAATAAATAATAGTGATTATATGTATATATATATGTAACGCTCAAGGCCTGCTGGTAAATGAAGGAGAAGTCGTCATCTTTAAAAATCTATACTTTATTGTTCTTCAAGTATAACTACTCCAACGTGGCGGCTACTTGGCATCTAATCGGATGGAACAAAAAACATCATCACAGCAAGGAGTCACCAGCCTCTCTTTTCGATTATTCTCTTATCTATGTCATTGCGTTCACTGTACCCCGAAATACTTACGCGATAGTCAAGAATTCGCTCTTTTTATTTATAATACAATTAATTTTAAAGTTAAACTGCACACACACACACACACACACACACACACACACACACACACACACACACACACACACACACACACACACACACACACACACACACACACACACACACACACACACACACACACACACACACACACACACACACACACACACACACACACACACACACACACACACACACACACACACACACACACACACACACACACACACACTTATTATTTTAGTAAACCTTATTATAGTTAAAATAATTTTAGTAAAATTTAAAAAATTTGTTTTTAGTTTCACTTAAAAAATGCCAGTATAAATTCCAATTTTTCTAAATTGAAAAACACCCAGCCATTAAATAAACAAAAGATCGATTTTTAAAAATTAATTTAAATATTTTTAATTTAATTTTTATATAAACTTTTTTTCATTATTCAGAAAACTTGACGTCAACAATAACCTTTTCCTAGAAGTTTAATCTTTCTTTGTTATTCCGAATATGCAAAGGATTTTAAGAACTTCGCCCCCGACAAATGAACAACATCATCAAGAAGTTCATTTTTGTTTTAAAAATCAAAATGTCTAGAGAATAATTCACATAGAAATGTAAATTTTTAATTTTCATTCAGAAATTTCAGAGATTAAATACCGATGTCGTAACAAATATCATTAACATATATATAAAAAAAGTTGTCTTTATTTTTCTAAAAATTCTATTAAAGGGTTTTTTTTAATTTTGTGTTTTAAATGTTATAATATGATTGAGCCTTTTTAATAGTTTTATATCCTGTTATTCCTAGCGCTAAGTGTACAAGAGCGAGTTTTTTATGTACTTTATTACAGGCGAAAAAAACGGCCCAGGCCGGGAAACAAAACACACACACACACACACACACACACACACACACACACACACACACACACACACACACACACACACACACACACACACACACACACACACACACACACACACACACACACACACACACACACACACACACACACACACACACACACACACACACACACACACACACACACACACACACACACACACACACACACACACACACACACACACACACACACACACACACACACACACACACACACACACACACACACACACACACACACACACACACACACACACACACACACACACACACACACACACACACAAATAAAATATTTCACTGTAAAAAACAGCGGATTAAAACTTTTAAAAAGTTTTTAATGTGTTTTTCAGGTGAAATAACCTAGATGGAAAAACTGGTACCTTTAAAGCAAATTTAAGTCTAATTTCTTTTGTTGCTCTTTCACATATAAGTTTTTCCCACATGAGAAGGAGTGTGCACTATAGATTTAATTAGTTTTTTTTAAAAAAAAAATAGTGTTATTTTTTTAAAAACAAAAAAGCTCTGCTTAAGACAAAATCCGTATTACGTAGAAAAGTATATATATTTTTAAAGTTTTTCATAACCGTTTTGATGACAGAATTATCCAAGTAACACTGAAGCTTAAAAATTTTATATATATGAGTACAGTTTCTATATTAAGAAGAATATTATAAAAAAAAGCAAATGCATGTAGGGGGCGCTTAATTTATTTAATGTAATTACTGAATTTTTATGAAACATTATTTCTAGTTTGCTTATTATGCGAAGAAGTTGTAATATAAGTTTAATATACATGTGTAAAGATTTGGTTATTACGTATACACATTGACTAATTCTAATACATAAAAATAATTAGGAATTATACCTAACAAGTAATATAAAAATTTTTTAAGTCAATTCCTACTTAGATCAACAAAGAAAATTTTTATTTTAGCTACTTTTTATTAAACAGTTACAATTAATATAAATATGTACATACATAGACATGAATCACAACATTAAGTGGTCATTCATTTTTATTAATTATCATTAAAGTATCGCACTGTCATCCAAAACAATCATGCATATAAATTTCATTTCAACTGAACATTATAACACGTGAGAAAAAAACCTTTACAAGTTTTGACACAAGTCGCCAAAAATGATACCAACGTGGTTGTATTTGTTATTCTTTAAATAATTAGTTTTAATCAATTAATTTTTATTAATTATTATTATATTATTGTATTGTCATCCAATATAAATTTCAGTTCAACTGAGCACTTTAACAAGTGCGAAAAAAACCTTATCAAGTTTTGACACAAGTCACCAAAAGGGTCGCTAAGTCGCCAAAAATGATGCCAACGTGGTTGTATTTGTAATTCTTTAAATAATTAGTTTTAATCAATTAATTTTTATTAATTATTATTATATTATTGTATTGTCATCCAAAATTAACCTGTATATAAAATTTCAGCTCAATTGAGTGCTTTAAAATGTATTTTATTAACGACTGAAAATTCCACCCAGATAAATAAATAAATATATTAATAAATATATAGAGATTGTGAACTAATAGTAAGAATTGAAAAATCAATAAGAAAAAAATGACAAAATTGAGTTCAATGATTTTGTTTTAAATAAGAATCTATAACTAACGTTTGAAAGTGGATTATTTTTAAGAAATTCTCTTCGGAAGAAAAATCTCAATTTAATTTACTTAATTGAATTGATTAATTAAATTTTTTACACTTCTTTGTTTTTCTGATTACCAGCACTCTTATTTTCAACTTTGGGTAGTATCGTTACGTTTTTGGCAAAATTTCAAAATTACTTGCGACACTTGTAACAATAGGCTATCTGCGAGGTATGCACTCTCTAACTTGGTTTTTTTTTCCATCCAGCTAAATTGGCAGTTTGAGATAGAACAAGATTAATGGGGACAATTTCATCACGGAATTACAGTTGGAATTACTACCGTAATTATAGTCGCGTATTTCTGAATGGGAGTCAAGAATTATAGCTGCTTAGTCATTCAATGATATTAGGATATATCTGTGGGCCTTGGGTAGCCTAGTGATTAGAGTATCGGACTCCAGACCGGAAGGTCTGGGTTCGATGCCCGATGTCACTGAATACCCTCCGAGTACACACCGCATACGTGCTCATTAGATCAGTGCGTCCGAAAGACTTGTGGGTGGTCGCAACTGTAACCACAAGTGGAGGGGGCTGGAGAATATTTCCCTCCCCTCCAGTTCCATGCCTAAATTGTGGAGGTGGAGATAGGCGGTGTCGCCATCTAACGTAAAGAAGTCCAACCTATAAATATCCAATAATTTAAAATTTATAAAATGTCCAAGTATACAACCTCAGACTTAGGACCGATAAGTGGGGTTAAACTATACAATATATATTAAATAATTCTTCAAATAAAATTTTAAACTTGTTTGATGGGGATGAAAGAAGAGGGCGCGAAGTTCCATACATTGAAAAAAAATCTTCTGTAAGATCTCAAAAATATCTATTGATATATTTATATTTTATAACTAGATTTCATGGAGGGAGTGTCTAAAAAGTATCGTAACAGCTTTATTATTTCAATAAATTAAGTAAGAGATTGGTAAATAATACTTCTCGTGGTAGGTATAAAAATGGAATGTGTAATAGTTGCTCTTAATTTTTTATTTTACCAATTTATTAGAACGAAATTTTAAATCAAGCAATATTTTAAAAAGAATCTTTTTGAAGCATGTCGTATCTAAAAACTTCAAAGAAAATTAATTTGGATTTTTTTTTAGTTTTTAATGTGAATATTTCGAATAAATTCAAAACGATGCAGAAAAATGAAAGAAAAATCCCAAATCGTTTCTTTGAAAGTATTAGCTTGTTTTTAATTTCAAAGGATGCCAAAATGTTATTACAAATCTGAGCGAAAAATAAATTAATAAAAAATTTGCTAAAAATACTTTGAAGTAAACTTTTTCTACAGACAAAAAATGTAATTAAAACCTTTTTTTTCGTTACCTGCAAAAAAAAAAAGACTTAGATTTCTCAGCATGCTTGAACAACTGGCTCAGAAGTAAGTTTTTGAATAACTTAACTATAAATAGTTATGAAAATCAAAAATTTTTAAGCGACTTTCGAAACAACTTTTTTTTTTTAGAATTATGCAGGTACCTGCTCAAAAAAACTTTTAAGTAAAGCTTTTAGAATTATAAATAACACTAAAAATATTATACCTTTGAATTTTTGAGTCTGCGGAAATTAAGATCAAGTAATCACTCTTCAAAAGCATCCTAATTAACTAATTAAAATTAATTATTTAATTAATATGAGTGGTTAATTTTTTCGCAACATGCCTCTAAGAATCTGGGGATTAAGATTGCGTATAACTTGCATTTTCAATAAAAAGAATTGGAAAAAAAAATTACTTGTCCAAATTTAGTTTTTGTCGAAATTGAAATTTATAATAAAATGGCCGTTACCCACCTGCGTTTCTTTGGATATTTCATGATGTTGTATGATTATATATTACTTTTAAGTTATTCATATCTAAATCCTAGCATTAAGTATTCGATTGTACTCAAAAACGATCAAACAGCCCTCGCATCTTGGTTTAAAAAAGAAATTCTAAAACTGTATATTTATCTTTTACACCCTCGTAACCCCTTGGGAGTCAATTTACGTCTTTAAGCCCGTTCTTAGTGGATTTCTACTTAACAAAAGAAATACACCTGCCAACTTTCAAATCTGTAGGGCTTATGGTTCCTGAGTTTTCATGATGAGTGAATGAGGGAGAAACTGTGTCGAATTTCTTCTATACACGAGGCTGTGTCCTGAAATTAACTACCACATTTCGTTCTACCACAACCGCAACGATAGTGTAGGAGTTCAACCCTTGCATATGTATTGTAACGGGGCTTTATCGCGCTTTCTATTAATCCTCATGGGGAATCTTAGGGGCCAGAATGGCATTTCATTCCAACTTTCTCAAGAAGAAAACGCGATATGCAGATTTCGAATGATTATATATATATATTGGAGCTTTTGCATTCGCAGGGAGGTCGGCTGGAGGCCGGAGAATATTATAAGAGCCATATAGAGGTCGGCTGGAGGCCGGAAAGTATTATAGGAGCCATATAGAAGTCGGCTGGAGGTCGGAGAGTATTAGAAGTCGGTTAGAAGCCAGAAATTGAATAGAAGCTGAATCAAGTCAGATAAGAATAATATATTGAATATATAAAGCTTGGTTGCTGATCGCAGTGTGAAATCGGCATGCGATAGATTATTAAAGTTTAATTATAGAGCGGATTCTAGCTAGTTAAGGAATCGGCTATATATAAAGATTCGGAGGTTAATTTATCATAAAGATAGTGAGTAGGATTTAATGCGCTATTTGCTAAGATTGTTAATTACGTCATATCACTTCTGATCGTTTTCCTCTAAGTAAGACTTGTGTTGCATTGATTAATATACATTGAGATAGTAATAAATTAGTTTTATTATGGAAAATTCGAGTGGTAAATCTTTTATCTCTACAAATCTAGGTCGCGTGAATGAAGAGATGATACCCCAGGGGCGCGGGATATCACAGTATCTTTGATTGATTGCCAGTACTGTAACGCCATTACAGTCCTTACATGTGTTAGTGAGTACTCAAAATGTTTAAGACGATTGCCGATCCCGCTGACTGTGAAGTGCGTTCTGTAACCAGTTTTTTAAATCAAGGAAAAGTAAGCTAGTTGAGATTTCTTGTCAACTTGTAGAGATTTGTGGTGAAAATGAAATGATCGACGGAATGGTGAGAAAATTGGTTTGACAGTTCAATGATGGGTGCATAAATGTTCATGAAGGAATACGGAGTGGGCAGCCTTCTGTTGTTAACGATGGTTTGGTTGAAAAAGTGAATAAGAAAATTCGTGAAAACAGACGGCTCACAATAAGATTGCTTTGCGATGAGTTTCCACAAAGAGCTTTTCAGCAATGGTTCACATGGTTCACCTTTTTTTGAAGAAGGCATAGAAAAGTTGATTTTCCGATATGACAAATGTCAGAAAAATAGTGGTAACTATGTAGAAAAATAGCATCCGATATGCTCTTTCACGTAGAAATAAATTTGGTTTCGAAAATATACTTTTTATGTGAGTTTTTTTAAACGGTACTTAGCTTCCTTATAACTTAACTCAGTGACGCGACAGCCCGTGAGGGCTAAGGCCTACTGTGCCCAACTCAGTATACGCTACCTTGGGCCCTAAAGTGCATGAGCAGATGTCCCGGTCAGGTGTGGTTAGTCTGACGTGAAACCCCCAGTGTTTTGTTCCAAAGTAAGCTTGGTACTTATTTATCGACCCACTGAAGGCTGAGTCAACCTTTCCCAGCTCAGGGTTTGAACCTCGGACCTGTGGCGTGGAAGCGCGATGCACTAACCACTCAGCCACTGGGTTTAGTTTCACTATACACCTCGTATATATAGAGAGGCTAGCTGGCATTTAAAAAAAACCCAGCTGATTTTACAAGAAACACATTTTTTGAGGAGTACTTAACTCGATGCAAGACAACATATAAAAAACTTAAAATAATTTTTTTATCCACCAAGAAACAGTTAAATGCAATGCTCATCAAAACCCAAACGTGATCTAATGGAGAGTGATATGGCGATCGAGCTGGTAGGGGCTCAAGCAATAGGGATTCGAAGACAAGTATAGAAAGGCCTACTACTTACCGTCACTAAAGTGTGATCCTATGGATGGGCACGGAAACAAATTAAAGACATGGGGTCTATCATTTAAATATTAAAGTTCATTTTAAAGAAAAAACACTAGGACAGAGCAGCTCTCCTTCGCATCTAGACATAGAAGGAATTCTTTTTAAACCCCAATGGGGGTGAGGGGAAATCTCCGTCCCCTTTTTCAGCTGGCGTTTTTCGGTCATACCATGAATACTTCGAACTTCAACCCCAAGGGGGTGGGAAAAATCTAGCCGCCCCTCTAGCAGGTGGTGAAGGACACTTTCGAAATCCTACACCGTCGGATATTATCCTATTGATTCGTGAAAAGAAATTAACATTACCGGACGTAGATTCTCGTCGATGTTTCGCAATGATATAAAGGTGTCGGGGATGAAAACTAAAAGAAGTTCGGTTATCAAAGGACATAGAATCCTTTGACATAAGTTCGAGTAGTTGGCCCATGTAGTGGACGACTTCTGGTGAATATTCCACCACTGTACTGGACGTCTTCGGTCACTTGCCCGCTGGTCATTGGTGCTCAATAGGAAGCAGGATTCGTCACTGAAGACAATAACACTCCACTCCGTGGGTAGATACTAGATCATATGCATCTGCTGGCGAGTAACGTTTAGAGAAAATCGATGCAAATACTTCAATGACCTCGACCCTTGTCCTCCAAGTCGCTTATTGATGACCATTACTGTCACTGGTGTCCCGGTCTTTGGTAACGACGCCTCGGGTTCTAAGTGCCGATCAGATCATTATGTTCCGATGTTCTGTTCTAGCTCCCGGTTGATCTCTATTTTCTGTACGCTCCACACACGGCCAGGTTTAACCCATTCCTACCGACATCGTCAAATAGTACATCTTTCTGATCCAAATATCGATTGATTCACCTATTTAACTATCTTTTTCTTTTAAATCAGTTGTCTCATTGAAATGGTGACATTTGCTTTTATTATTTGAGATTCTGCGTGATAGAGATTGGTACAGCTCACTTAAAGTCGATGAAACCACTTTCAAAGGGAAGTTAGCACTGGGATGTATTCTGTTTTATACGCCCTTGAATGCTCCCGTTACAGCTACAGCTAGGCAGCCAATGACTGTCAAGAGCTAAACCTTTGCATATTTAGGCCGGTTTAAATATTTATTTGCATATTGCCTGTCACCCCATTTCTCGTTTGAAAAGGTGAGAAAATTCCTTTAAAACGTGGAAACAAATTTGACTGAAAAAGGAGTGCCAAACTCATCGATACAAAGATAGAATCTAAAGGATATATAAAAACTTTCTCCATTTTTTAAATATACAAGAAACCGCATGTAAAAAGCGTAGATTCCATAATGTATTTTTAGTTGAATCAACTAGTAGACAGGAAACGTGGTTTTCGAGATATTGTGGGAGTAGCCCAGTTGTGAGTGCCAAGTGATCACGTGGATCACTTGTGAATGGTGATTATATTCTTTTCAATGAATGATTTCTTTTCAAAACTAGCTCACTAGTGTCTACTTCTGTTAGGTGTGGAATAAGTTGACTCACATGAGAGAGCCTTTACAGCAAGACAAGTCCGAGTGCAATTTCATTCCATTCGGATAATTTTTTCTTGATGCGTTACTTTTTATATTGCAGAGTGTGCATATTCCAGTATGCATTTTTTATAATACACAAGTAAATACATAACAAACACACAAATAAATATTTTATATAACACACAAGCAAATATATATTTTAAAATTTTGTTTAATGTATTTTCTGGTATATAAGAGAAAGAGAGAGAGAGAAATAAATGAGTTTAATTTATTTTTGAACTCCAATAACATAATTTAGATAGTGGCTTTTAACATACTTAGAAACCACTAATGTGGTACCTTTTATAGGAATCATTATATTGAATTCGGTACTTTTTTCTTTTATCAAGACTTGAAGATCCTTCTAAAACTAGTCTACAGTCACTTATATTGAGTTGATATAGTACTTCTTGTCAAATTACCCGTAAAAATTCTCCTATCTGACATTTTTTTCCCTTCTCACCCAGACGTCTTTAACGATAAATAAGAAAGAAAAATTATTTTCCAGCAATTATAATGCCATTAGTGGTGATCAAGTTCAACATTGGAGAATCATTTTTATTGGAATAGTTTGAATTCTAGTAACACTTCCCCTTGAAGTTTTCTTTTTGACCATTCTTCAGATAGCGTTGAATGCCTTCTTAATAACGAGTTGTACCTTTCAGGTTTGCAATAGAAAATGAGATCTTAAGAGAGTTTATATATGAAACTGGGGAATCATTTTTATTGGAATAGTTTGAATTCCACTAACACTTCCCCTTAATGTTTTTCAACCATTTTTTAGATAGTATTTAATGCCTTCTTCATAAAGAGTTGTAACTTTAAGGTTTGCTGTAGAAAATGAGACTTTTAAGAGTTTATACATGAAACGGTTTGTGAGTTTCCCAGGTAAGTTAGATAAACTCTTAGAATGTATGTATATATACGAGGTAGGATTCAAAAGCTCCCGGACTGAGTCTCTATAACTTAAAAAATATCACTAACTAAATTGCTGAAACTCATCATCTTTCAAAATAAGATCCTTGAGCAACAACAGACACTGGCCATCTCTTGTGAAGGCCATCGAAACATTTCTGGAATCCCTTTTTAGCCACGTTCTTTAATTCAGTCTGCGATGCACTTTTAACTTCATCTGCAGATTGAAATCGACGACGTGGAGACTGAGTTGTTTCCAAGTTGCTGATGTACTTTCGGATTGAGGGTCGTATAAAACACACACCATTTCTTGTCTCCAGCAACAATTAGGGAAAAATCTTTGTCAACAGCCGAGATTGAGTTTCCCACCATTTCCATTCGAATTTGCCTTTGGTCTCCGTTTTTTAACATGCGGAGAGCGATGTGCTAACCCACCCTATGGATGTTAAGATCCTCAGCCATTATCCATTCGCATGTGGCCTCGAATATCCCAACTAATCTGCTATTTGCGCTATTATTTGATGCCCTTTCTTACGCACCGCCGCAGAAACCTTTCAGCCCTTCTAGACGGTGCGAGAAGTCTGCGGATGGCCAGAGCGTCCGTCGTTTTCGACACTTTCCCTGCTTTCTCAGAAACTTGCTTTCAAAGTAATGTATCTCTGCCGTACATGTGCTTCGAAATTTCGTAAATCTAAGTAGCCCTCATTTTTAAGCGAACAAAACATTTGCTTTTCATTCTCTGCTCAAAAACGCCGTTTCTTTAAATCGCCGGTTACTAATTGCATCTGCCTACCAACTATGAAACCATGGAGAGCCACAGACTCCATGATTTGGGACAAACCCCTTTTAGAAAAGGGGAAGGATGTAGTAACACAGAAACGTTATTATATTCGCTCTATTTCAAAAATTCTTCACGTTATAGACTCAGTCCGGGAGCTTTTGAATCCTACTACGTATATATACTAAAGAGCAAAGAAAAACCCCTGGTACAGGCATGTGTATGCAAATAAAGAGATATGGAACCAATCGGAGTATGGAGCTGTGGTCGGTACAGCCTATATAAGATAACGAGTGTCTGGCATAGTTGTTAGATAGATTACTGCTGCTACAATGGCAGGTTATCAAGATTTAAGTGAGTTTCACCGTGGTGTTATAGTCGGCGCACGAGCGAAGGGACACAGTATCTCCGAGGTAGTGATGAAATTCGGATTTTCACGTATGGCCATTTCACGAGTGCACCGTGAATATCGGGAATTCGGTAAAACATCAAATCTACGACATCGCTGCGGCCGGAAAAAAGATCATGCAAGGACGGGACCAATGATGACTGACGAGAATCATTATGCGCCACAGACGTGCAACCCTTCCGCAAATTGCTGCCAATTTTAATGCTGGGTCATCAACAAGTGTCACGGTTCAAACCATTCAACGAAGCATCATCGATATGGGCTTTCGGAGCCGAAGGCCCCTCATGTACCCTTCTTGACTGCACGACACAAAGCTTTATGCCTCGCCTGGGCCCGTTAACACCGGCTTTGGACTGATGATGACTGGAAATACGTTGCCTGATCTGACGAGTCTCGTTTCCAATTGAATCGAGCTGATGGATGTGGATGAGTATCGAGACAACCTCATGAATCCAAGGACCCTGCATGTCAACAGGAGACTGTTCAAGCTGGTGGAGGCTCTGTGATGGTATGGGGTGTATGCAGTTGTCTTGATATGGGACCCCTGATACTTCTAGATACGACTCTGACAGGTACGTAAGCATCCTGTCTGATCACTTGCACCCATTCATATCCATTGTGCATTCCGACGGACTTGGGGAATTTTAGCAGGACAAGGCGGCACCCCACACGTGCAGAAATGCTACAGAGGGGCTCCAGAAGCACTGTTCTGAATTAAGACACTTCCGTTGCCCAGCAAAATCCCCAGACATGAACATTATTCAATGTATCTGGGATGCCTTGCAACGTGCTCTTCAGAAGAGATCTACACCTCCTCTTACGCCTACTGACTTATGGACAGCCTTGCAGGATTCATGGTGTCAATTACCTAAAGCACTACTTCAGACATTAATCGAATCCATGTGACGTCGTGTTGCAGCACTTCGGCGTGCTCGTGAGGGCCCTACACGATATTAAGCAGGTGTACTAGTTTTTTGCCTCTTCAGTGTATATATATATCATATCGTAAAATATTTAGTTCCATTTAAATTTCTTTCCTTTCATTTGAACTAATTTTTAATTGATTGTTAAATTTATGCAGTAGTTATAGATATTTTTTAGGTTAAAAGTTCTCTTCCACATATTATTATAGTCTACTTTAATTCATTAATTCGTATAACTGTAATTTATCCTATTACTTAATTTTTCGCTGATATATAATCGTTTGCTCATAAGTTATGTTGTTTGGGTTGGCATTTTTTTCAATTCCTACTATTAGCTCGCACTGTCTATATATTTATTTATTTATATATTTGTATATTTATGTATTTATCTTGGTGAAATTTTCAATCGTTCATAAAATACATTTTAAAGCGCTGAATTGAGCTGAAATTTTATATACAGGATCATTTTGGATGACAATGCAATAATTTAATTATAATTAATAAAAATTAATGGATTAAAACTAATTATTGAAAGAATTACAAATACAGCCCCGTTGGCAACTTAGCGACCCTTCTGGCGACTTGTGTGAAAACTTGAAAAGGTTTTTTTTCTCACGTGTTAAAGCATTCAGTTGGACTGAAATTAAATGGACCATACGATACTTTAATGATAATTAAAAAAATAAATTACCATTTAATGTTATGATTCTGTCCTATGTATATACATATTTATATTAATTGTAACTATTAAATAAAAAGTAGCTAAAATAAAATTTTTCTTTGTTGATCTAAGTAGGAATTAACTTAAATTTTTTTTAATATTATTTAGAATTTAAACTGTATTTGGAGCTAATGATCCAAACGATTTACCGAGAAACAAAACATTACATTAAATTTCATTGAAAAATCCAGGAAAGTTGATTCGCCAACACAAGATTTTATTTAATTGGTTAATTGTAATTCTTCTCAATCCTACAGAGTACTTGTGTTTCTTTAGTCGCGCTTTTTGATGAATAACATCCGAGTTGGTAAACATATTTAATATTCGTAAACTGATCTAAAATCTACATAAAATTGCGAACAAAATGATACAAAAAATATTTGTTTTATTTAATTATTAGTTGAAAAAATGTAAGAAAAACAAATAAATTCTTCATTTTCAATTCCTGCTATTAGCTCACAATCTCTATATATTTATTTATTTATATATTTATTTATTTATATATTTATTTATTTATATATTTATTTATTTTTCTTGGTGGAATTTTCAATCGTTAATAAGATACATTTTAAAGCGCTCCATTGAGCTGAAATTTTATATACAGGATTATTTTGGATGATTATACATATTTATATTAATAGTAACTATTTAATAAAAAGTAGCTAAAATAAAATTTTTCTTTGTTAATCTAAGTAAGAATTGACTTAAATTTTTTTTTTTATATTACTTGTTTGTCATTATTCTAAATATGTTTTTTTCAGCCGGAGAAAAGAATAGTAATGTATATTCGACGCTGGTTGAACTGAATGTTTATTTAATTTTTCTATATTTTCGAGATATTATCATTCATTTGAAAATCTTTGTGGTTATTCGAGTGATTATAAGAATAAAAGAATAAATAATAAGAATAAATATCCATGGAATAAATTATGACTACTATTAATCACATATACATTTGATACGTGAATTATACAACAGATCATTGCGTGCCATGTCGGTACAAAAGTCCTGTAATGTATATTATTATTTATTTAATTATTCATCTAAAATTTTTTGTTCATGTTAAAAAAATTCCTTCGTTTGATGTTTTGTGTATTATTGTGCCTCGAAATACCATATTATACTTTTCAAAACCGAACACTTTGGAAATTAAATGTTAGGTAGAAGTTTGAAGCATTTGAGTTTAGA
Source organism: Trichonephila inaurata madagascariensis (assembly GCA_019973955.1). Classification (NCBI taxonomy): domain Eukaryota; kingdom Metazoa; phylum Arthropoda; class Arachnida; order Araneae; family Nephilidae; genus Trichonephila; species Trichonephila inaurata. The sequence continues at coordinate 243,014 of BMAV01009788.1, forward strand.
CTACAGGAAGCTAGTTTTAACTCAAGCTAACGTTTTGTGATATTAAAAATGGTTTACTGTGTTGTATATTCCCTAATCTATATATACTCTTATGAAGGAGAAAAGCGAATCACGCATTCACTCATTCACTCACTCACTCACTCACTCATCACGATATTTCCGAAACTACAGACCTACAGAAATGGAATTTGTCAAACATGTTTCTTTTGTTCAGTAGAGATCCGCTAGGAACGGATTTTGCGAAAATCAAACCTGAAGGGGGTTCACGGGGGTGAATACAAATTCCCGTTTTTGAACAATAAGATACGGATACTTGCAGTTTGGCAAATTTGCTTATTTTTCTTTTTGTTCTGTAGAAATCTGATTAGAACGGGTTTTGCGAAAATCTACTTCCAAAGGGAAATTAATTGGCTTGATGAAGGCGTTATAGATGAAAAAAAAAAAAATAATAAATTCTGTTTCAGAACTATGAGTTGAGTAGGTATCCTCTCAGGACAAGTTTTGGAAAATCTACTTCTAACTGAGATTCCGGAGGTGTTGCAGATAAAAAAAAATGAACGATTAGACTTACAGACTTTAAATTTGGGAAATATGTTTCTTCTTTTTAGTAGAGATCTGACAAGAATGGGTTTTCTAGAAATCGTACCTTTAGGGGATTGTCTGGTTTAAGGGGGTGGGTTAAAACAAATAACAAAAATTCCCGTTTTTGAGTTTATTAGATGTACTCGGCTATTGAAATTCGACAAGTATATTTCTTTTGTTGGTTAGAGATCTCCTAAAAACGGGGTTTGTGGAAATAGACTCCGAAAAGGAGCTACAGAACCATAAAAAATAAATATACTTCTTATTTAGGGATTCAAATCCTGCCTTTTATAAATAAAGAGGCAAAATTCATAGGAATATTTTTCAATGAATCAAAAACTTAATGAGAGTATTACTTAGATAAGAAGTAATAAAAAAAATTTCTTGAGGTCATTCCTACTTTTTTGAAAAGTTTACAGGCACTATCTGTTGCAGATAAATCTAACTACGTCAGAAACAAAACAGAATAAATTTAAAATTTAAAAATAAAATTTGGTTAATGAATATTTGAAAAAACTGTTTTAACATCAAGTGTCATCTAGTACAAGTTTAAAAAAATGTGTTTGAACTTAAGTCGATGAACAAAAAAGTATCTTATGAACGATTAAAAATTTGAACACAAGACATATATATATATATATATATATATATATATATATATATATATAATATATATAATATATAAATATATATAGGGAGAGAGTGAACTAATAGTAGGAATTATGGTATCCGACAACGTTGGGAACCGTGATTTTGCAAAAGCGAATAAATGGATAATTTTCATGATATTTAGTTTCACTTAGAATAAAATTCATGTACAAAATTGTTTTAAGGACATTTTGACAAAAAAATTATTTAAATACAATATTTTGGCAAAAAATTAACTTAGAATAACCTTTTTTTCAAAATGTTTTCCTTTTGTGAAAAATGCTTCTATTATAATAATATTTTGCCTGTATATAGCTCAGACCTCTCTACAGAGACTCAACTAAAATTTTTGAAATATATAACTTAGAAGTGGGTTTATCCATATTTTACGACAACAGAGGGGAGTAATTTTAAGAAAAAAACAGTAATAATTATTTCAATTGGTGTTAACTTTGAAAGTAATGTGAAGTTTTCAAAAATTCTAGTTCAGCCTCTGTAGAGAGGTCTGCGCTATATATAGAGGCAAAATATTATTTTAATACAAGCATTTTCCATAAAAGTAGAACATTTTGAAAAAAGATTATTCTAAGTTAATTTTTTGCTGAAATATTGTGTTTAAATAATTTTTTTTTGTCAAAATGTCCTTAAAACAATTTTATATATGTATTCTAATCTGAGTGACAGTAAATATCATAAATATCATCCATTTATACGCTTTTTTAAAATCACGGTTCAGAACGTAGTAGGATACCTTAAAAAATAGCTTAAAATAAATATATAGTAATACAATATAATAAAAACCATGGTTTGTCTAATTATATTTCCTTATTCCGTTCAAAATTTCAATCTTGTACGTTTTTGCCGTAATCATAACATTACTGCAAGCATTTCCTAAATTATTTTCTTCTTTTATGAGCATTATATTATAATCAATCTGAATCTAGTTCAAATATATTTTTAAAGAAGAAGCCACAATAGAAGATTTGAATTTCGAATAGAATATATAAAAAGTGTAGAACAAGTATTCCTTTCATTCCAATAATCAATGCTATGATCATCAATTTTCGGAACCAATATTTCGAGAAAACTTCACTAAAACTCTTCCATCGCGAAAACATTTTCATCATAAACAATTCCAGTATAAATTTTGAAGAATGCGGAAGAGAAAAGAACAATTTCAAAAATAACTCCAATTTGACGGCCTTTAACGTTAGGAAGTATGGTATTGGCTGCTTCTTTGTACCTTGAGGGCCCACCTGACTTCAATAAAGTGTTCTTCGATACCTTTAAAGTTCAAACAAGAACAATTCAATTTTTTCCACTAAAATTACTTTCATCATAATGGCAACAACACATAATTTTGAGTTTTAACTTGAAAAACAAGTTGAAGTGCAATTTGTTGTTGATTTAAATATCAAAAGTTAATTTTGTTTTGTCTTTTTAGATTTAAATTGTTTACTTTTAGTTTCAGGCAATGATATTTAGTTGGATTTTGTTTATTTTTTTATTATTATTTGGGTGTAGGTTGTAATAATATTTGATGTCAGGCTTGTGATATAATACTGAAAGGGAAGATTTTGTTTTTATTTTTTATATTTTTATTGATTATTGATATTTTTAAATCCCATATCATGTAGTGCAGTTTTATTTAAAAGGTGATAGAGAAGATTGTTGCATATCTTTGCATAAAAACAATCATATATTTTTTCTACAATATGCTTACAATATACATGAATTTTTCTAGCATACATCGCACAAAAATAGTTGTAATATAAAAATAGATAGAGATGACAATAGATATATCAGTTTGACAAAAATGCATACAACCACAGAATAGTATATATACAGAGGGCTCTTCATATTTTTTCATTGTATTTTTCGTTTAAATTAACTCTACAAAAGCAAAAGCGTATCGTTGTTGCTGATAACTATAATATGGCAATTAAATGAATAGGGAAAAAAGTAATTTATCAGTTCAAATAAGGTAGCTGTAATTGGTTATAGAGGGATCATGGGCTAGCGATTGTTTTTTCGAATTCTAGTCAGCGCGAACAATTTTGATATAATCAATCTATAGTTGCTCCTGAAGACATAGTACTATTCAATTGACAAAAATCGATCGAAATATCAAATATTTTTTTTTTTTTTGCCTAAATTATTCTTTTCACATTTTTTTTATAATCTTACGAAATTAGGAAACTGTAAGTTATAAAACAATTCAGAGTTATGATAACTTTTACGTTCCTTTTTATTTACATCCCAACAGCAAATGAAAACTTTAAACTGATTTATCTCAGAAAGAAAAAAAAAACTAGTTGGTTATCATTTATAATGCTAAAGTTGAATTCAAAAGTTTGACTAACGCATATAATGTACAAGATAATAAATGAAATAAAACTAGTCATTGACGTCTTTCTTTGCTGTCATTTGGAAAATATGCCATCTGTTTTATGCGCTTGACAACACTTTTGTTCTTATGTTTTCACGTATTAGAAAATTACCGGAATTTTTTAAATTTTAGTTTATATATATATGTTTTGAATTTTGGGATTCTTATTAACGTTTCGTGTTTTATTTCTAAAAAAATCTAGTCTCTTAGACTTACATTTAAAGGTCACGAAAATCAATTGAAATCTTTTTGCTCTTTATTTAAATACACACTTCTGGGTAGCAATATGTAAACTAGAAAAATCTTCAAAATAAATGTTTCAGTGGATAACTATAGATGGCGCAATAATTATTATAATATGCCCTGTATAGAGAGAACAGCGAAAGTGATTCTTCTGCATAAATTGTTTCTTTCGGGTAAAAAACAAAATAGAACAGTATTTTAAAAGCTTTAAAGTTGTACATGGATATTTTACAGTAAGAAAAAGCTAGATTAATTTTTAATAGAGGGTTTTTTTGTTGAAATAATCCTAAAAAGAGGAAGTATATTAAAAAAGTAACCTTTTTTTGCAATTTCACAAAAAGTGTTTTAACTGCGCAAAAAGTTATACTTATTTTACATTCCTATTAAAGCTTTATCTAAAAAAATCAACTTACTTTTAAAAGCAGATTTTACATCAGGCGTTTTAAGACAGAGCTATAGATTATTTTTTCCTGAGTTTCTTACCCCAACCTTTTTTGATGATGTAATTTACATAATTTTTTTTCACAAATTATGTTTAAACTTTTTTTTATAATAGGAAAAAAAATTTACTTCATTTAATAAAAAATGCATATTTTTCGTTTGTTGTTACTACTTTGAGTTTTTAATATAAAGTTGGTACTTGCTGAGAAGTAATAAACGAAATGAGATATTGTGTGAAATGAATTTTCTAGAAATTGAAGAACTTTTCATCCGAAATTTGATAGTTAATCTAATTACTTAAAAATAACTGTGCAAGCTTTCAAAATAAACAAATAAATAAATAAAATCCTGATTTTAGCAAAGAAAATTGAAATATTATCTTATTTGAAATTACTTTTCTAAATAACAATCACAAGTCTCAGTTTTTACATGTATTCGAAAAAACATTGTTTATCGAATATTTTAAATCTAATTTATTAATTAGAAAAAAATTGAAAATATTTTTTGTCAAACTTATATATTCCACTGTATTAAAAAAAAAGTTCTCAATTATACTTTAGCAAAGCGAAATTGTTATTATTTTATAAAGCAGTCTTTTTTAATTTATCTGATCTAATAGTTATTATTTTGTTTCTTTAAGTAGTTTTAGAAAATAGGAATTTTTAAGTAATTTGAGGAAATTTGCTCTTTTTTGTTGTATTAGTTGGCATGATTTTTATTCTGCTTTATTGACTCATTTTTTCCAGCTAACCTATACATTCATTTATTAGAGTTGACTCAGGAAAACAGGTTAAATCAGCTTTTCTCAAATTGTAGGGCTCACCTCCTAGGGGGAAAAACAATATTTGAAAAAAAAATTTTTAATAAAAGGGCGACTACGTTGGGGCCCGTGATTTTAAAACAGTAAATGGATAATATTTATGATATTTATGTCACTTAGATTAGAAAATGTATATAAAATGGTTTTAAGAATAATATTACATAAAAATTTATTCAAGCACAATATTTTGATAAAATGAACATAGAATGACCCATTTTCAAATATTCTCCTTTTGTGAAAAATGCTTCTATTATAAAAATATTTCGCCTGTCTATAGCCCCAGACCCTGCAGGGGTTTTCACTGAATTTTGAAATATATAACTTTGAAGTGGGTTTATCCATGTTTTACGACAAAAAGAGGGAGAAATTTTTAAGAAAAACGGATAATTATTTCAATGGGTTGTAACTCTGAAAATAATGTGAATTTTTCAAAATTACAAGTTGAGCCTTGTACAGGGGTCTGAAGCTATATATAGGCAAAATATTATAATGGAAGCATTTTCACAAAAGGAGAACGTTTTGAAAGAAGGTTATTCTAAGTTAATTTTTGTCGAAATATTGTATTTAAATAACTTCTTTTTTGTCAAAATGTCATTAAAACAATTTTATACATGAATTCTAGTCTAAGTAATACTAAATATCATGAAAATTATCTATTTATACGCTTTTTTAAAATCACGGTTCCGAACGTAGTCAGATACCTTAAAGGAAGAAAAACAAAATATACATTCTGTCATAATAAAAAATAAAAAATACGCACAATACTCTAATAACATATATACTCTTATTCTATTAAATACTATACTAACATACCACTTATTCTATTAACTATAAAAACAACTTTTATTGAAAGAAATATTAAACAGAAAATTTTCATTGGTATAATATATTTTTAAAATTAAGCTTATAATTGGTGAAAGCCGGCTTGAGTTGTAGCAAATGAAGTGCACTTAATTCATGTGACGTCACAGTCCCATGATAATGATAACCTCATGTTCCTAGCCAATCAGTTCAAAAACCTATGTGACGTCATAGTCACACGATAAAAGCATAATGTTTATGGATTCTTCAGTATGATAACTTTGTCTTAAAACGATCACATTGTTTTATTTTTGTTTTTGAACTGCAATATTATTTGTTTCTTTTGTTAAAACTGAAAGAACTAGATAAAGTTAAAAGAAGAGAATAATTACTCAGAGTTGGGCACGAGAAATTCTTTAGTTGCCTTGATACAGTACCTTTTCTACATCAAATACTATCGAAATTTCTATTTTCAAGACTTGATGCGTATAAATTTCATCTAAAGTCGCTGACATTGAGTTTTCTCCTGGCTAAATTATCCGGAAAGCGTCCCCATTAAAATTTTTTTTTCGGCACGATAACTTTCATGATAAATAAAAAAAAATCCTCTTGCAATTATAACACCATTAGCTGTGGCAAAGCGATGTCATTCATCATTGGGAGCAATCTTTTTTATTGGAATACCACTTTTCGAAAAAAATAGTTGGATTCTAGTAATACTTTTACTCTTATTTTTTTCCATCATTTTTGGAGGTAATGTAAAAAATCCATTTTTGTATCAATTTATTCTGAACCGTTTTGTAGTAGAAAAAAAATTGTCTAATATTTTTTAAAATTTTTTTAAGAGTAGTAGAATATAGGGGGTTTAAATTAATTTCTTATTACTTTTGCTATAGCATTTTATAATTGTTAACAGAATTTTTGTGATTAACTCGAATTTGGAAATGATCCGACTCTTTTTTTTAATGGTTTGAAATTACATAATTAGGTACGTGTTATACCGTCTACTAATTTCGTCAAATCAGAACTCTTCGCCAAAATTACCACAATTGCCGCCAACAGTGAAAGCCATTCCCACTTGCTTGGGAATTTTAGAAAGCGAGGGCCTTCAAAACTCTTTCTGTTTTTAGAATTTCTAAATTTTCTGGATTCTGGATATTGTTTAAATTTCTAGACAATCTTGGATTAGCAATAACAGCAACAATAATAATTCATGTTCAAATATACACTGGTTTGCAAAACTTAAGCAACAATGTAAATTTTAAGCAAATAGCCAAGAAATTGCAGAAAAAAGGGCTTATTGTGTTCAATATAATGAATACGCAATTTAGTAGAAAGGTGATGCGTATGCAAATGTCAGGAACAAACCCCCAATCATAATCCGACGTCCAGTGTTTTCCCAGGCCGAACCCGGGCCCGATCCCACACTAAAAATGTGAAAAGGAAGAACGGAGGCGCAATTAAGAGGACAAAAATTCCAAATGAAAGTGCAAGGGTTGTTCATGGAGTAAGGACTAAGAAAGGGAAAACACTTGGGTACCCCTTCAAGGGTTGAGAAAAAAAGTGAGGAAAGCTTGGAGGAAAAAAGGGGTTTTCGGTTCACTAGTGTAGCTGAAAAGTTTGGAATAAACAAAAGTGTCGTTTCGAGCACTTGGAAAGCCTTCCAAACCATAAGTATAGCTGTTAGAAAGGTTGGTGTTGACCACCCTAGGAAAACAACTGCAGTGGATGACCGATATATCGTCTAGGCGTGGTAGCCTAGTTGCCACTGAAGACCTGCCCTGTTGAGGGGTTGATGCGCGTTTCGAGGCACAAAGCCTTCCCGTTGGTTTGGTGTGGAAGTTTGGAGAGAGGGGGCAACTGAAGTAGAGAGTCCCTGTAGCTTGACCATGGTTAAAATTACGAAATCCAATAGCCTCGTGCAGCTTTACAGTGCTCGTTATAAACACTCAATGAGATGTTAACGAAAATGGAGTACATTCTTGGACAGAATAATATAATATGGTAAAAAATTGTCATGAAATTATAATGCATAAACATTTTTATCACACTGTGTATTAAATTTAGTTCCATTGTCAATTGACGTCACCTTAAAAACAACACAGGGGCTATAGTTGTATGATGTTATATCAACTAATTTTCTATAAAAAAAGTGCTCGCACAGTTTAGATTTCTTATTAGAGGAAGATATCCATAATAAAATCTAAAAGTCCTGCAAAAAAAAATACCTTTAAAACTCCCGTGATCAATCTTGGGCTGCGATCTCATTTCAGAGACCAATAACTCGAAAACTATAGTAAATTTTCCGAATATTGAAGTATTTTCATCACAAACAAATCCATTTCGAATTCTGAAAGACGTGAAAATAGGAGGAAGAGAAAGAATAATCTCCAAATGATTTTCAGTTTGACGACTTATGACATCAGGAAGTATGGTATTGATTGTCCTTTTATTGCTGGAGGTGTTTTTGACCACCTAGATTCAATAAAGAGTTTTCAAATGTGCCTTAGGGTACAAATAAGGACAGTTCTCGAAACCCTTTTTTTATCGATTACATTCGTTTTAATGACAGCAAAACAGAGTTTTAAATCTTGGTATGAAATACAAGTTCAGAAATTTTTTGTAGTGTGGGGGCTCAAATGTTTTGACATTGTAATTTTGGAAATAATACATGTGTTATGTGGAATATTTTCAAATAATTTATTTTTGAGTTATCGAATTAAAAAATGATTTCATAAATTAAAAAAAAAAAATTTGGTTAAAGGGTATCCGACTACGTTGGGAACCTGATTTAAAAGGAAAAAAAATTTTTTTTTTTAAATTATGTCATTAGTTTAGAAACACGTATGAAATTTTTTAAAAGTATTTTACAAAAAAAAGCAATAATTTTTAAAAAATAATTTAAAATTTTTTTTTTAAAAGTCCCCTTTTTTGGAAAATGCTTCATAATAATTATATTTTCCCTATATTTTCTAGCCTCTGTACAGAGTCGGACTAGGATGCTTGAAATATTTAACTTAGAAGTGGTTTATTCATAATTTAATACATCCAGTGGAAATTTTTTAAAAAAAAAACACCATAATTATTTTTAATTTGGGAAACTCGAAAATAAGGGAATTTTTATAAAACCCTAGTTCAGGCTCTCGGGGTAAAATCTTAGCCATGTATATGCAAAATATTTTTTTTTACAGGGGCAGTTTTCAAAAAGGAGAACATTTTAAAAAAAATAATTTAAGTTAAATTTTTTTGCCAAAATATTGCATTTAAAAATTTTTTGGTAATAATTTTTTAAAAAATTTATACGCGTATTCTGATCTAAAAAACTTTAAATTTTTAAAAAAAATATTCGTTTGATTTTTAAAGAAAAATTCCCGAACTGCCGGATCCTTAAAGTAAATTGGGAGTTTTCCAATCTGTAAAAGAACTACCAAATGTTTTAAGGGTTACTATAGGGGCAAAACTGAAAAAAACTCTATATCGTAAGAATTAACCCTTCTCCCCCCTCAAGTATCCCAGGATGAAATCATTAGCGAGAACCAAGAAATCAGCCACTTTGCGGATCAACCTATACTTTACTTAAACCTAATGCCCAAAATATCATAATTTAAACACATCAACAAATTTTAATGTTATCGTTATGGTAAAATTGAAAGGGCTAAATGAATTACCCCAAAATTTCGACTGAGGGGAGGAATAAATGTGGATAATATCAGCTCTTTCCGCAACAGCATGGGATTGGTTATTGAGAAATCCCATGCTCCGCGTTTCCACGAGGTTGGGTTCTCGTGTTGATGTCATGCCCCGCGAATGCACGAGATTCGGTAGCGAACAAGTTAAGGTATCCGACTACGTTCGGAACTTTAATTTTAAAAGGGCGAATAAATGGATAATTTTCTATATTTTGTCCTGATTAGAATACATGTATAAAATTGTTTTAAGGCTTTTGATAAAAATTATTTAAATAAATATTTCGGGAAAAAAAATTAAATTAAATAATTTTTTTCCCAAAAGTTCTCCCTTTTTTTGAAAAAATTTTCAAAAATAATATTTTGCCTGTATATACTCAAATCTCTCTACAGAGGTTTAACAGAATTTTGAAAAATTCCCTTTTTTCGGTTACCACCAATTTTAAAAAATATGGTTTTTTTTTAAAATTGCCCCCCTGTTGTCGTAAAATAGGGTAAACCCACTTCTAAGTTATATATTAAAAAATTTTAGTGAATCGTTTAAAGTCTGGGCTATATCAGACAAAAAATTATTATAATAAAACATTTTTTCAAAAGGAGAATATTTTGAAAATGGGTTTTTCTTTTTTTTTCAAAAATTTTTTCTTAAATAATTTTTATTGCAATATTAATCTTAAAACAATTTTATATATATATATTCTAAAGTGACACTAAATATCATGAAAATTAGCCATTTTTGCCCTTTTTTAAAATCACGGTTCCGAACGTAGTCGGATACCTTAAATACATACATCGGTTTCAGATTCAACGGTTCAAGTATGTTTTCTGATCGTTGTATTGAATACATAATCGCTCCACTGTCTAGAGTCCTAAGGTTAAAAGCTTAAACAAAAAAAATTTTTGAGAAAATGAGTCACGCGTGTGGGGGACGTGTTCAAAACAGAATGGAATGTCTTACTGGCTTCCCCAAATAGATTTTAAAAGGGGACCCCTGCAAAGTAAATCACGCACAAACCAAAAAGGGATTTCTATCACAAAAATTTAAAGGGAATTTTCCAGTTTGAGATAAAAAGTTCCCCCCCTTTTTAAAGTTCTTTTTTCCCCATTGGTGGATAGGTTTTTAAATTCCGTTTAAGCCAAAGTCCGCACTGAACTTTTTTTCTTGGCCCCCTTCCCATTTCTTTAACTTAAAATGAATTCAGTTTTAACAAGTTTACCCCCCACGTACCGAATAAGGGACCCAAGTGGGGGGTGGACAGACCCAAAAAATTCTGGGGGGTTTTTTGATCCTGTATGAACAGTTTGTTATTTTTTGATGGGTATTTCCCAAAATAATAAGCCATTATTTATTGGATATTTTTAACCCGGAAAACTTATATGTTAACTTTTTTTTTATTTCCCTTTAACCCCCCTTTTTTTGGGTTTTTTTCATGACGGAAAATAAATTAAAAAGGGAAAATTTTTATAAAAACTCTTCCTCTTCTTAAAAAACAGTTTAGGAATTTTCAAAACACGGAAGTAAAATTTATTTTTAAATTTCCCCATACCTTCCCCCCCCAAAAGGAGCTGTTTTCCCTGGAAAACCTTTTTTAGCAGTTCCCCCCTTAAAAAAAGGAAATACGCTTGCCAAATTTCAAGTTTTAGGTTTTAATTTAATTAAAAGTTGATAAATAAAATATAACCCCCTCGAAACCCCAAAAAACCCCTTTCCCTTTCCCAAAAAATTTTTTCCCAAAATTTTTTAAAAAAACAAAAAAAAACTTTTTTTAAATTTTAAGGTTTTTCCCCAATAGTACATTTTTAATAAAAAATTTTTTTTAAGTCGATTCCTAAATAGGTTAACAAAGAAATTTTTTATTTTAGTTATTATTTATTAAATATTTACAGTTAATATAAATTGTATATACATATGACAGAATAACAATATTAAGGACAAAATAAAAACGATTTTCCTTGTAATTTTCCATTTTTTTTCCCTTTTTATATAAGGGGGTTGGGCTATTATTTTTTTTTTTACTATTTATTCATTAATTAAATTTAATTATTCTAATAAAATAGGGGTAGTAAAAAGAAATCAAATTCAAAAATTTGGCCACCCCAAAGGGGGGATTCAAACCCGCCCCTTTGGGTTAGAAATCCCAAAGCCTTTTTCCCTTGGCCCAGGGACACAACAAAAAGGTTTCCCCATCTATAATGTTGTTGGATATTATTAACATTTGTTACTGGTTTTTTCATTTTTTTTAAATTTAAATTTTGAAAAAATATTTTAAAAACTGTATTAACTCAAATGTCATCTAATTCGGGTTTAAAAAAAGTATTTGAACCCTTTAGGGGAAATTTTAAAAAGGGAAATAAATAAATATATATAATAGGGGAAAGGAGGAACTTAAAAAGGGAGGAATTGAAAAAAAGAAAAATGAATTTTTAAAACACGGGAAATATAATTAACTTTTTAATTTCCCCTAATTTTTCCCCCTATAGAGCTGGTTTTAAAAACCCATTTTTTGCAGTTCTTCCCCCCAACAAAAAAAACTCTTGCCAAATTTTAAATTTTTTAAAGGGTTTTAAAAATTGTAAATTTGAAAAATTTTTAAAAACCCCTTCCCTTTTAAAAATCGATTTCCCCAAACCTATTTCTTTAAAAGGGCATCTACAGGAAAAAAAAAATGTTTGGGCCTTTTTCAAGTTTGTATGCTTAATAGTACAAAAACGGCAATTTTTTTCGTGTTATTATTTCGTAACACCATTACCCTGCGCAACCCCCTTGATAATTCAACGGATTTATACTTAACAAAGAACATATGCTTACCGAATTTTCTTAAATTTGGTTTTTGCGAATCACTACACAACAAAGAAAATACGCTTGTAAAATTTCAAGTCTGTACGTCTTACAGCTCAAAAACATAATTGCTTTCTATCTATGAGCCCTTTAACCCCTTTGGGGGTCGATTTTCGCAAAACAGGTTCTTAGCGGATTTCTACTCAACAAAAGAAACATGCTTGCAAAATTTCTAGTCTGTAGAGCTAATAATTTCAGAGATCTAGTATTTCGTGGTTAGGTGAGTATATATAAGCCATTTTCCTCCTTTTTCATAGAAAACGTTAATTCAAATGAGTTATTTTTTCTTTTTATGGTATAAACTACACATATATTCAGAAAATTGAAAGTTTTAATTCTCGATTTGATTTTTAATGCAAAAAAAGGTTTTAACTGTAAAAAAAATTCGATATCTTTAAAGTAGTAAACATGCAATTTATTTATAAAATGTTGCATTGAGTTTTAAAAAGTATTTAACTTTTTATTTTTTGTCGAAAGAATCTTAAGAGGAGAAAATAAACTAAAGAAAAAATGTAACAAATATTTTTTTATTTCATAAAAAATAGTGTTTTTGCTAAAAAAAAATAAAATGAAATAAAATAAAATAAAATAAACCCAGTAATTTTTATTTGTTTTAAATTTACACCCTAAAAACAGATTATTTGTTTTTATAAATAAATAAATTTATTTGGACAGACTATGTGCTTTCCATTAGGTATTTTTTACAATAACACAATAAACAATTTCTTCCCGAATTTGCCTTTTAAACTTTTTTGTAACAGAACAAACTAACAGTGATGAAAAAACCCAAGTTTTTTCAAGGTTGTATTTCTATTGGTATAAAGAAGAAAATTTTCTAATAATAAAATAGGAATACAGTCCTTTCCTTAATATAGTTATTGACTTTTGAAAACAAAATTATTTCTCTTCAGTTAGGAGAAAGTGAAAAGATAGCTCGTAAAAAGGCTGATTTTTTTTTACACAATAATGCAAACTTATATTTTGAAAATAAAGTTTTAATCCAATCTTTTATATTTTGAATTACTTTCCAGCTAAAAAGCTTAAAATGCATTTCTTGTATAAAATACAAATTCTATGAGCAGTGAAACTAGATTATCTTTTAAAAATATGTACATTTCAGTTTTTTGCTTTAAAAATTATTTTGTTTCGTGATTTTAAAATAAAATCTTTACTTTCACTTATTAGAGAATTTTGGTGCTATGATGACTACAGAAAAGATTTATTAAAAAAACAACAGTTAATTGTCTACTGTTACTAATTATATTCTTTTTAGATAATTGAAATTTCAGATTTATTTTAATTTTATTCTTAGTCATAATGCTTACAAAAAAGTGCAAATTGATTAAAAACTTTCTACTTTTAACTTTTTTATTCAGAACTTAATGAAAATAAAATTGTTAGAAAATTATAATCGTCTGCCTTAATTTTATTTCTAAAGAATAAATTTATTTTATTTTTTTTCATTCAATTCCTACTACTAGCTCTGCACTGTCTAAATATTTATTTGTTTATATATTTCTATATTTATTTATTTATCTTGGTGGAATTTTAAATCGTTCATAAAATACATTTTAAAGAGCTGAATTGAGCTGAAATTTCATATACAGGATCATTTTGGATGAAAATACAATAATTTAAATATAATTAATAAAAATTAATTGATTAAAACTAATTATTCAAAGAATTACAAATACAGCCACGTTGGAATTATTTTTAGCGACTTTGCGACCCTTTTGGCGAATTGCGTCAAAACTTGAAAAGGTTTTTTTCTCACTTTTTAAAACGCTCGTTTGAGCTGAAATTTTCTATACACTATCGTTTTGGTAAAATATGATATATTTAATTAATTAAAATTAATTGACTGAAACTAATTATTTAAAAAATTACAGATACAGTTACGTTGGTTTCCATTTTGGCAACTTGTGCCGAAACTTGAAAAGCTTTTTTTTTCACGTTTTAAAGCATTCAGTTGAACTGAAATTTTATATACACGATTGCTTTGGATAACAATACGATACTTTAAGGGATAGTTAATAAAAATTAATTTCCACTTAATGTTGTGATTCTGTCATATGTATAAACATATTTATATTAATTGTAACTATTTAATAAAAAGTAGCTAAAATAAAATTTTTCTTTGTTGATCCAAGTAGAAATTGATTTTATTTATTTATTTTTTTATGTTACTTGTTTAAAAATATGACGTTGCATTTTCATGCTTCTACTAGGGTTAAAAAGAATCCCGCATTCATTTCAGTAGAAGGAGGTTGCAGGGGGGAGGGGGATCCCCACTTAGATGGAAGCTAGGAACTTTACTTTTACGGCATATTGGTGTGTGTAGGGGGTCAATCTACACGGTGTCAGAATGGCAGGGGAAATGTCCCTCCTTCCCTTTTTAGAGGTGTGTATGTCCGAATGAAGGCAAAAAAAGCCGAATAAGCGTTACATTCCCGAGCATGACGTTCATTCAAGTTCACTCTCCTGCAATTCGCGCCAATAGAAGTTATCCCTTCAAAAATTTATTACAGCATCACGAAAAACTTGTTGTTGTAAGTTGAAAAATAAGATTTCCCTGTCGACTGTGGTCAGAGTTGTGTATGGAAGTCAAAAAATAGAATGAGACATTAAAGATATGACATACCTTTATTTTTCTACATAGGTACCAAGTACATTGAGACATTTGTCATATCGCTTAATAAGCTTCAAAAAGCCCTCCAGGAAAAAATCAGGGCTTTGCATATGGAAGAAGCGTTGAACGGCTTGTTTCACTTCAGTATTGCTTCCAAAGCGCCTTCCCTCGAGATTTTTCTTCAAAGCCGAAAACAGATGGAAGTCGCTTCGTGCGAGATCAGGACTGTATGGCGGATGGTGTAGGCGCTCCCAACCAAGAGTTGCAATATGGTTTTGCTTTGCCGTCGCCGAATGTGGTCTGGCATTGTCATCCAACAGCAGAACGCCAGATGGAGAAGGCCAGGCCGCTTTTCCGAATCGCCTCTTTCAATTTCGACAGGGTGTCACAGTAGCGCGTAGCATTGATGGTTCCAACCTCCAAAAAGTCCAGCAACAAGACTCCTTGGGCGTCCCAGAAAACTGTGAGGAATACTTTAACTGCAGAGGGAGTTGTCTTGAACTTCTTTCGGACAGGTGATGACGGATGTTTCCACTCCATAGATGCGGCCTTTGATTCTGGCGTGAAATGGTGGACCCACGTTTCATCCCCCGTCATAATCCGAAACAGAAAGTCATTGCCATCTTCATGGTAACGCACGAGATGTTCCAGGCTGACCGCCATGCGTTGTTCCTGGTGTGTCGAGGTCAATTGTCGGGGCACCCATCGTGCTGACACTTTTCTGTATCGAAGAATGTCGTGGATGATGTTTTGAGCTCACTCATGTGAGATTCCAAGTTTTTCCGCTACTTCATCGATGGTGATACGCCGGTTCGCTCTAATCATGTCATCCACCTTCCCGACATTTGCATCTGTAGTGGCCGTGCGCGTCCGTCCAGCTCTCGGTATGTCCTCCACTTGCTGACGTCAATCACTGAATGTGCGACACCATCTCCGCACCATTTGCTTCGACATAACACCTGGTCCATAGACTTCCACGAGGCGGTTATGAATTTCTGTTCCCATACTCCAGTGCATTCCCATAGCGGATAACCGCTCTACTCCTCTTTGACCACGAATTCAAAACGCACCTTTCTCCATACCTACCGGGGCTCAAATGGGGAGTGCTTTGCGCAGGCACTGCAACAGCGTCATCTGCTTGATTTGCAGTGACCTTACCCAATGGTGTATCGGTGACTTGCGCGTTTTCCTGCTGTGTCGCCTTTCGCCCATAGCCGTTCAACGCTTCTTACAAATGCAAAGCCCTGATTTTTTCTTGGAGGACTTTTTGAAGCTTATCAAGCGATATGACAAATGTCTCAACGTACTCGTACGAGAATAATAAAATAAAGGTATGTCATATCTTTAATGTCTCATTCCCTTTTTTGACTTTCATACACAACTCTGACCACAGTTGACAGGGGAAACTTATTTTTCAACTTACCTTCGTATATAAAGAGATAAAATTTTGGTAATATTTGTTAAAATTCAAATTAATTTTATGCATCAAAAACTGGCTCAGACAGTTCCAATTATGCTTGTGGTTTCATTTGTACAACGGAATTCGTTTCTAGAAATGACGAATCTTAAATGGGTGAGAGAAAGTATTAAAACATGTACAAGTACTATTACATCTTCGAACAACTTTTTCCTAGTGAGATGCTCGAAATTGCAACTAATGGGGTTCTTCGTCTCTTAAAGTCATAAAATAAGATGGTGGTAAAGATGGAAGTGTCGGCTTCGTTAAACGTATCAGAAGTGTTGAATAATATTTTATTGGTGTTTAGAAGGTGGTTCGAACTCGCGCGCGACCCACAACTAAGGATTTTGCGGCCAGTTCAGTATATCGGCACATAAAAACATATAACTAAATATCAAAATTTCTCCCGAAATAGGAAAGATATTAAAACAGATGCTAAGTGTCAGGACGTAAACATCAACTTTTTTATTTATTTATGCTTATTATAACGAATTGATTAATCATTGATTTTTTTTGAAGCCCTTCCTTGGTGAACCCTTGTACATCAGCGGGCGATTGTCTGCGACGTACAAAATAAATAAAAAAATAAAAAAAAAAAAAAACGTCCCGTCACCAAAAGTCGTTTAAAATTTCGTTTACTTACCTTTACTTTTGAGGTAGTTTTTGAAAAAATTTTTTAAATGGAGGATTCTTAGACACAGTGAAAAATTTGTGGAATGATTTAAAATGTTACGGGGAAAAAGGAAATTTTATTTGGGTTTCATTTTACTATAACTACAGTACTATGTGAATTAATTGGGACAAACACAAAAATTTTCACAAATGTTTAATTTTAATATATGTTAACTTAAATGCACGGTATAGTAAATTAATACAAAATACGTCCTCCTCTACCTTGAATGAAATCCTGTACACGATTTGACATGAATTCCGCTAAATTAGAACATAAATTTTTGATCTCTTCATCAACGAAACTAAACTTTTATAGCATTTTCAATCATTGTTTCTTTGTTGAGCAGTCCACTTTACTATCACGTCTCTTTACAATGCTCCACAACTTTTCAACGGGATTTATAAAAGGAGAATTATCTGGCCAATTCAAAACCATTAATTTCTGTTTTTGAGAAAAATTTGTTGTTAGCTTAGAAGTATGGCAGGGAGCAAGATCTTGTTGTAAGATAGCAACAACCACGCCAGCGAACGTTTGCATCATAGGCACAATTTTACTTTCTATTATAGAAATGTATTCCTTATCATCCCTTCAACTGGTACTAAGCTGCCAGATCCTCCAGAAGTAAAATAAGATGTTGAATAAGGTGTTGATGTTGAATAAGATGTTCCCTGATGGATTTTCCACCACTTCACGATATATCTTTGATCGAAACCCTTGAACAAGAAAATGCATTTCGTCGCTGAATACAACCTTCTTCTAATTTTGTGCAGTCCAGAATTGATATTTCTTGACATAATCCAAATGTTTTTTTCTTCATTGCATGTGTTAATAACTGCTTTTCGATTCGTTTTCTTGCAAATCACCCAGCTTCAATAAATCTTCATCGAATTGTCGATGAATTCACGCTCACACCAGTAGCTAATAATTCCCTCTGAAGATCTCTTCTTGTTTTGTAAGGATGCATTGTACTATTTCGTCTGTTCCAGGTGTGGTCTTGCGTTAGAGTCCTCTCACTTACTCTTTCGTTTTGGAGACACTGTCCCAAAAAATTCTTTTGCTGATTAAGATACCTGACTAAGTTCGGAACCGTGATTTAAAAAAAGCACATAAATGGGTAATTTTCATGATATTTAGTGTCACTTAGATTAGAATACATGTATAAAATTGTTTTAAGGACATTTTGACAAAAAAAATTATTTAAATACAATATTTCGGCACAAAAATTAACTTAGAATAACCGTTTTTCAAAATGTTCTCTTTTTGTGAAAAATGCTTCTATTATAATAATATTTTGCATGTATATAGCTCAGACCTCTGTACAGAGGCTCATTTATGATTTTTGAAAAATTCACATTATTTTCAGAGTCACCACCAATTGAAATAATTATTGGCATTTTTTTCTTAAGATTTCTTCCCTCTGTTGTCGTAAAACATGAATAAACCCACTTTTAAGTTATATATTTCAAAAATTCTAGTTGAGCCTCTGTACAGTCTGAGCTATATACAGGCAAAATATTATTATAATAGAATCATTCTTTCCAAAAGGAGAATATTTTGAAAGTTGGTCATTCTATGTTCATTTTTTGTCAAAATACTGTACTTAAATAATTTTTTATTGTAATACTATTCTTAAAACTATTTTATATACATTTTCTAATCTAAGTCACACTAAATATCATAAATATTATCCTTTTACATGATTTTGCAAAATCACAGTTCCGAAAGTAGTCGGATACCTTAATAATCCTAGAAACACTGGATTTTTCAACTGGAACTGCTGCAGCAATATCCCTCACAGTCATAGAAATATGCTGACTTTGGGTATCAATTATAGTTCTTTTCTAAGAGGGATGTCCTTTTTTTTAAATACACATCAGAAGGAGACAATTCACTCAAGTGACCACTTCTTACAGCAACTGAAGCTTAACTGAAGGGAAAAATTTTCGATATGACCTCGATCATGTGTTCAAACCGGCTTAGATTAGTCAAGAGCAGTCGCGCATTGTAAGAAAATGCAGCTTGAACTGGTTTGAGGCAGGAAAATCTCTGAGAGAAAGAAACAATTTTCGTAAAAAATATGTTTGTCCCTAATAATTTGTACAGTGCTGTAGCGTGCCTTTATCGTAGTTTTATTTTTAGTTTTTATTTTTATTGTATGTCTGAATAAAAGAATAAAAATTCTTTGGCCTTTGAATTTCTCTATCAAAAGAAACAATACAGCCAACGAAGTTTAAGAGTCTGTATTCTATAATAGTGTTAACTCAAACCATAAGAAACTTCAATTGGTGTAATTACTATAGAAATAAATTCTGGGCATACTATATAAAGGTTAAATATTTATAAAAGAAATTTGAAATTATTAACTTTCCAGACTTAAAAAATTAGAGAAGACATATCAGTGCACAAAAACTCGACAGAAGATTCTAGCATTTAAAAACAAGGATATTTTTCGATCGAACTTGCAAATCTGGAATAATCAGGACTTATGAAAAACTTTCTGGAAAAATTTCTAAATTAAGTAATTAAAACTGCTTATCTTATTAATAAGAGATTCAATTTTTTTTGTTCACTAATTAAAAGTTTTGAGGATTATTATTTGCGGAAAGATTAGATTTTTTAATAAGAAATTTAACTTTAAGTTTTAATTTACGAGCATATATTTTTTGTGGAAATAAATTTAAACTTGCACAATGCATTTTTTCCCCCTAAATTTTAAATGTACTTGGAATTGATGCTGCTTTGATTTTCTTTGTTAGAACAGCAATATGTATTTGCACCTAAAATAACATATCTATATTAACTTTATAAATATACTAGCTGTATATATACTGTTCATATATACAGGGTATCGGGGCGTAAGGTATCCAAAAGTTATGGCTTATTATTACGGAACTACCCACCAGAGTGTAAAAAGCTATAATTATCCATCGACTGGAAAACTCTCCGATATTTTTTGGAGTAGTCCGATCAGCCTCAATCGCAGATGATAAACTTGTTATACTGGTTTCATTAGTAAAGAGGTTGATGCCACAACAAAGTGCAGTGCCCACTTTGTCTAACGGAATTTAAATCAGTTACGCATGTACAGTGATGTGTTCGAACAGAATTAATGATGTTACTGGCTTGCCTAATAGACTTATCAGGACTCCTACAAAATAAATCACACACGCGATCAACAGTGTCTTCTATCTCGAAAACTTACGGATACTTGCCAGTTTGAGGTAGTAAAGTTCCCGTCTCTTTTAAAGTTATTTCTCATTGGTGGATAGATTTTGATAAAGAATATCAATAATATGTAATATAAAATGTAACATGTAGTAATAATAGTATTATATAAGCAGCATATAATAATCTTATGTTATTTTATCGTAATTATACATAATATTCATATAGTACTATTTAATAACAGTTTACAGTTATTAGAAATAATAATCATATTATATAATTTAACAGTAATTTTTTAAAAAAAGAATGATCGTCGAATTGTAAAAAAATAAAAATAATGCATAAGATTACTCGTATTACATAATTATAAATAAGTAACATAAGAATAGCTATATAAATAAACAGCAAAAATAGTTATAAATAAATAACAATAATAATTATAAATAAATAACAATATTAATTACAAATAAATAAAATATGTAATAATATTTATAAATAAATGTTAAAAGAAACAATTATAAAAACGAATATTATATGATTATTACACATATAGTAATAATTCCATTTTTGTATTACATTATGAATAAAATAATTACATAATGTATGTTCAAATTAATTAAGAATTCTAATTACAAAATAGTGAACGCTTGCAATATGAAACTTGCACTGCAAGTTCCTTCAACGAATTTCATCGAATAAAGAACGTAAAAAAAAACATTTTTAAAACGTAAAATAAAACGAAAATAAACGATTTATAGCAATAATTAAAAGCACAACACTTTTTCTTCTAAGAAAAAAATATTCTAGTAATCACTCATTTTAGAAATATCCATATTCGAAAATAGCAGAGAATTAAACAGAAGACGCAAACAATAGAAAATTACACTAAAAATGGCTAAATTTTTACAGAAATTAGAAATTTTTATTGAAATCGTCTGAAATTAATAGGGTTACAGCACAGAAAAAAACCCAATAAAAGTTATTTCTAATATACGTTATCCCCATGGCAACCACAACGACAGACGATAAAAATGTTAAGGTAACCATATTGGAATGTTATCGCCCATCTTGGCGAACATAAACAACAACTTGACGCTATTACCCCCGATATCAAACTAGCACCAAACTGACAAATTTGTAGAGAAGTGCAAAGTGCCAATGGGAATTGTACCTCGTGCCACACATGGCACGCGTGTCGGAGGTTGCCGACTGTCTAGGTTCACTAGAGCAGTGCTCCTCCATCGCCGCGGACCGGTCAACGTTTGATAATTTTACTGCGGCCCACTGATTGTTTATATTTTAGATTACTTTTATTTAATAATTTTAGTTTAATTGTATTTAAATGGACCTTCAGAATAAAATACAGTTATACCAAGATATTAATATTAAGTTATTTAACATGGCGTATGTGTCGCAGGAAAATTATGAAATTAGGAATTTCATGAAATCCATAAGGGAGATAATCACTTGACGGTAGATGTTAAAATAACGCCTCTTCAAGGTCATTTCCCTGATAAAGGTAAAGGATTTGATCGAATCCTTGAGCTGTTTCAGTGAAATGATGGAATAATATTGTCAAGAGTTCAAAAGTGTTAACAAATAATTAGAAAATTAGGCTGGTATTTTTTGACGTATAACATCTTTCCTCTCGGTTGCTTACACATTAAAATATCAATCACTATGTTAATCCTATGGTGCCATTTTTTTAAAGATATGGGGTTGATATTTAGGGGATCATGCGACTATAACATCTTAATTGCCCCAGGCGTATATAAACGTCGCGCTAAACCAAAGCGTTTATTTTCCCAGACGTATATATACATCTTTCCGAAGTAGAATCTTTTCTGTGCACTGCTAACCATACAATTATTCCGAAGGCTTTGGAATGCAATTAAAGAGGACCTGGACAATATCTACGATGGATTTACTTATTTCAGATTGTTTTGCTTCTTTATTCTTTCCCCTCGCTATACATCACAAACGAGCGCTTACGTGGAAAACGGTGGCATTGGGAAGCGAATCGTGTTAACTTTTAATCAGCAGTAAAGGGATTAATTATAAACCGTACAAATTATCAAGATAAGAGTTAATTTTTGTTTTTAATTATATATATATATATATATATATATATATATATATATATATATATATATATATATATATATATATATATATATGACAATCACTGGTAATTAATAAATTTTTTCTTAACTTAGTATTTTGTTAATTTAATTATAAAATACATTGTGTAGCACTGATACATATATAAGTGTAATATATCAGTGTAAATGTGTATTTTATATTTTATTGTGTCAGAGTATATTTTGTTTGTTTACTTTCAGTAATTTAATAATTTTTTTTAAATAATGGTTTGCTTTCGACTTTTCAATATGCTCGCGCCCCCCTTGTAGAGTTATCACGCCCCCAAGGGGTGCGCGCCCTACAGTTTGAGAAACACTGCTCTAGAGGAAGAATTCAGCTGATTTACATCTTTTTCAATAACGATAAAAATGTGTCTTATTAAATGCCACTTATATTAAAATGCAGTTTATTGAAAATATTTAAGTATTAAGTGATACTTACCTGTTTGACTTTGGTTCCTGTTGTTGGGACAAACTCTTGCTGCAAATGTTCTTCTAAAGTGAGGGACTGGTTGCTAGTGTCATCAATGACTGTTATAAAGGGGTGCAAAAGAAGCTCCAAAATATTGGGACGGTGTTCCGCATTTCTCTCCAGGCATCTTTAAAAACAAACATCAGTAAGATTAATGATATACATTCATATATATATATACAGGTTGACCGGGCTTACAGTACCCTAAGAGTATGGCTTATAAAAAATGGAAGAATGCGCGCACGTGTGGTCGATCGGACTAAACCCAAAAACTCTCGGAGGGTTTCTCCAATCCATGGATGAACAGTTTATTACATTCTGATGGATAGTTCTGTAATAATAAGCCATAACGTTTGGAATTTTAAGCCCAGACAAACTGTATATATATATATATGTGTGTGTGTGTGTGTGTGTGTAATAACAAAGCAGATGCAAATGCATATGACATAATCGTAGTTCATATTATCGCCAAAAAATCGCAAAGAAAATGTAAATTAAAATAATTACTATACATTCTTCAATTCATCAATCAGAAATACGTATGAGTAGGTACTTACGTATTATCGCAACCTCTTGGCCACATTATAGGAAACGAAGCACATGGTTGTCAATTCAGCACGTACGACACATAGGAAATCGCGGTTGCCAACTTGGCGAGTTATTAATAGAGTTGGCAATTGTTGCGATAGTACGTAAGTACCTATGACTATTTATAAACCGTAGTTTAGCATTAAAAAATATGTTCTTCACACTATTTTCTAGTTCTAATCAAATTTGTCAACTTTGTTTAAAATTTTCAGTTTAGAACCTTAATTTTAAAATGAATTACTTGATTTTCTAAGCTATAAACCTGGAAACAATACAGATACACATAAATCAGGCTCATAGCTTATTTAATAAGCATTTCGCTTATTTGTAGTTATTAAAAACAACTATATGTCTATATTTCATAGGCTTTTCAGTTAATCTCATTTGATGACGATTTTAATTCCTGCCAAAATAACGATAGAAAAATGTAGGCCAGAAATAAGATACAATAATCCTTACTCATTTATGAAATCCCTGAAGGTTTCACTCCATTCTGTTCTTGTTCTCAAAATAGGAGGAGGATTCCTAGATTAAAACACATATTAAACGAATTAATTTTGACACTAAAAGTCATGTCATTTAAAATTGTATACGAAATAATAAATCTTCATTAATGAATCATTTGTAGCTTGGAAGTTTTTATGACTATTTGTAACAGATAATTACAACCAGTAACAATTTTTAAAAAAATTACATGCGTTGAAGTGAGATTAGACAAAATTTTGCTATGAGGGCGCCAATGTGGTAACCTTGCATTGAAAAGAACAATCGTAATCGTAATCCAATCATATTAATTTCAACACATTAAGGTAATCATATTTTAACGCATTTGTAAGTTATTATATTATTCTCCTTTTACACTTTTTTGAATATTGCTATTTATTCAAAGGTTTCAGTTCTGAGTTTCTTCTTTGAAGCATGGAAATTTTGTCTTACACCAAATTAATTGGAATCTAATTTTTACTTTTTTAAATATTCTTTGGAGCATACATGTATATGAAACCAGTTCCGTTAAATTTTTTTACAGTTTCTTGGCTTCAGTGACATGGAACAAATAAACGGATTCTTTCGTAGAAGATAATTCTAAATTGACTTTTAAAGGTCTTTTGAAAGTCAATTTGGAATTATCTTTTTTGAAAGAATCTTACCACGAACAGCATAAAACTCCCATCTTGAATACGTGATTATGATGTTAATTCTATTGAATTTTTGATTATTAATCTGTTTAATTATTCGAATGAAGTGAAATAGAAAATAACAGGAAATCGTTCTACTAATCTCTAATTCCATTAAAAAATTGATGGAATTTTATAAGTATAATTATAAACGCATAAATTTAAATTCGAATTGTTACAAGACCATATGAATATAAAACACATAAAGTATAAGAAGATATAATACTTTTTATTTTTTCAATTGTTTTCGATGCAATTTATGAATAATTTAGATCTCAGAAGTGGTAATTATTATACACAAATTCCTTAAAAAGTAGAAAAGTAGAAGTTTTATTACAGAAACTGAAAAACGTCTTAACAAATTCAAATAAATTTTATGATTTAAAACATAACTGTTTACGAATTATTTACATCTTACAGCACGTGAATTCGATGAATTTGTATATTAATTAATTAAATAATTATAATATTTAAATTAAAAGACAAACAATAATCATTGAAAATTAATTTACATCAAAATACACAACCGTGAAATCCAGTATCGGCTTCTGTAGTTAAAATTATTTATTTTCGAATGTCGTTTGTCCTGAAAAGAGAATTCCTAAATAAGAATATTCCATGAGAGAATTAAAGTTTAAATACGAGATCTGCTTTGCTTTTCAGTTCAGATCTTTTCAGCAATTCATCATATAGGATGTGAGTTTTATTTTAATTAAAATAAATGGATCTCTATTTCAATTCTTCGCAATAGATTCAGTTCGTTATTTATTTGAACATGGATTTCTTTTGATATATGCATGTGTATGGATTGGATCTTAACATTCATTCGACTATGAAGAATATGTTGATGAAAGTGTTTTTACTCCTGAATAATAAAAAAAAAGAGCTACAAAAACTCATTAAAAACTAGAGAATTGTTTTCTGATGTTTACTTTTGCTTTTGCGTTGTTTGTTTTTTAAGATGCTGCTTTTGCAGATGAGTTTTTTTTTTTGCTACACTTCTTTTTAAAGAGGCGAAGTCTTAGTAAAATAATAGCGTTTTTCATTAAATCAACCGAAAAATTTAATTTGATATCTCAAGAACAAAAATGAGAATTGCAAGCGTAGTAAATGTAAATAGAGTAGGCATCAGAAAGTATTGGTTTTCATTTCGGGTTTTTATGATTCGAAGATTGCAGATATAACATAACTATCCGGGTGGATAGAAATTTAAATTATTGAAAAACTAGCATGGTAGTTCAAAATGAAATAATACTTTTCAAAAGAAATCCAATTAAAATTAGGAATAATTCAAATGTTTTAACAAGTTTATCCATAGCAATAATAGGAAAAATTAAATTATACTTTACAGAAAAAGTTTGTGCTGAAAAGTGTTTTTGTAATTTGGGTAACAAATCGACATGTAAAAAAATGCCTACTTTAACTGAGGATCAGATTGATTAAAATGAATAAATATCTGAAATGCTTGTATAAAATTTGAGAAAAAAAATATAAAAATTATCAATACATGTAGAGCAGTGTTTCTGAAACTGTGAGGTGCACCTCCCTAGGGGCTCGTGATAACTTTTCGAGGGGGGCGTGAGTATATTGAAAAGTCGAAAACAAATGATTATTTAAACAAAAATTATTAATTTACTGAAAGTAAACAAACAAAATATATTCTGACATAATAAAAAATAAAATACGCATTTACACCGATATAATTCACTTATAAATACATCAGTACCGCACAATGTATTTTATAATTAATTTAAAAATGCTAAGTTAAGAAAAAAATTAATAATTACCAATGATCCCATGGGCTTGTCATATATAAAACTATATGCAAGACGTATATATACGTGAGGGGCAATTAACGCTTTGACTGAGTGAAACGTTTATATACACTGCTAGCACTCAAGAGATAAAGTCGTATTGTAGCTTTAGCGTCTAAGTATGGAATTATTGTTATTGTATGGGGGGACGATGAAAATATTATGACTGAATACTGGGTCGCAAATATTGAAACTTTGAGAAGCACTGATATGTAGATGTTTTATAAATTTTTTCAAAAGTAATAAAGTAAAGAGTGTTATACACCATTTTGGACGAGATCAGATATAGCTAAATATCATTATTAAGCAAATTCTTCTTTTTCAGGATGAGAAATGAAGGATTATCTCTGTCTATATAAAAAAATGTTTTTAGTGATGCTGTAATAAATTTTTTTTTTTTTTAAATCAAGCGATATCGTCAAGTTAAGTGTTAATGAGGGACGGTGTAAGGTACAAGATTGGTAGCGAAAAATATTCAGAACAGACTGCAGTGCGAAATTTTATAAAGGGATGAGAAAGGCGAAATTGTGTGTATACCGATGATTACACTGGGTCCTCGAGGAGAACATGGGTATGCAATTCACACTAAAACGTTCGCAATTCCCTGTAAAATTAGCATTTTCCATGGTTACTAATAAATCTCAGGGGAAGAGTTTTGAAAAAGGTGGTTTATGTGTAACATCGAAGGGAAAAATATTTACTCATGGACAATTGTACGAGGCTCTATCAAGGTGTAGAAGCAAAGACGGAATAAAAATACAGTGTAATATAGAGGAAAAGAAAACTAGGAACATTTTTTTTTGAAGAGGGCACTAAATTAAGGTATCCGACTACGTTCGGAACCGTGATTTTGCAAAAGCGTGTAAATGGATAATATTTATGATATTTAGTGTCCCTTCGAATAGAAAATGTATATAAAATTGTTTTAAGAATAGTATTACAATAAAAAATTATTTAAGTACACTATTTTGATAAAAAATGAACATAGAATGACCCATTTTCAAAATATTCTCCTTTTGTGAAAAATGCTTCGATTATAATATTTTGTTTGTATATTGCTCAGACCTCTGTACAGAGGCTCAACTAGAATTTTTGAAATATATAACTTAGAAGTGGGTTTATCCATGTTTTACGACAACAGAGGGGAGAGAATTTAAGAAAAAAATGCCGATAATTATTTCAATGGGTTATAACTCTGAAAATAATGTGAATTTATCAAAAATCATAGTTGAGCCTCTGTAGAGAGGTCTGAGCTATATACAGGCAAAATATTATTATAATAGAAGCATTTTTCACAAAAGGAGAACATTTTGAAAAAAGGTTATTCTAAGTTAATTTTTTGCCGAAATATTGTACTTAAATAATTTTTTTTGTCAAAATGTCCTTAAAAAATTTTATACATGTATTCTAATCTAAGTGACACTAAATATCATGAAAATTATTCATTTATGCGCTTTTTTAAAATCACGGTTCCGAACGTAGTCGGATACCTTAAAGAACAAATTAAAATACATAATATACGTAAATTACAGTTTTACAATTTGAACAATGAGTATGAACAGTTGTATAATCTGTACAATGGGGGGTTGGTATGCAACTGAGTATTTCGAATAGTATGCCTGCTGGCAACAGTTGTAGGACTGTATTATTATGTCAAGTTCATTGTCTTTGTCAAGATCAAGACCTACCACCATACACCAACCAGTAGGTTGAGTCAATTTGTGCTTAGGTGTGTGATACAGTGAATCACCCACGCACGTTTATTTGTTCCGGGTTACCATTTGTATGAGTATTGGACAACGAATGTTATGTACTGTCCACTCAAAAGGTCCTACGTGGGGTCTATTTTTGTAGAGAGTCTCAGGGCCTCAAGAAGTCTTAAGGCGTTATTGCACAACTAACGTTTCTCGTTCGAATTTCGTCAAAACATGTTTTCTCTATAAGCAATTCCTATATTATTGTACAATTGTTTTTATACATCGTAACCCTCTAGACGATTATGATGCAATAGATCATTTGCTCACACCTGTCCAGAGATTATAATGAAGTTTCTTCTCTCAATGTATTAATTTTTATTACTTTCATAGAGTACAAAGCAAAAACGCGCTAGAGTGCAATGTTGAGTGTGTTAAGCCGATACATTATTTCATGCTTATAGAAATGGAATAAAAAAAATATCAGGTACGAAGGGACATGGGTGGAACTTAAAAGTCGATCTTGTTGAGGTCCATCTGCCCTTTTTTAACGAGGGTTGGCAAAATTGAAATTTAATTTTTGAAAGAATAGTTTGCAGTGGCTTTTTCTCCTACAAGTCGTAAAGTACAAATGATAGACATAACAGCACTTAACAGCTGGTTTGAATAAGGATTCCTTTAGCCCCAATCGTCAGTTCAAATCACCTGCATCAAAGTCGCAACTAAGGTCATCAGGAGGATCCACCATCAACACAACTGTTGCCGAAGTGGCAAACCAGGAATTAAGTAGTAGATGGCAGCACAGCCAAATGCTACTGGATGACTAACCATTTTCGTGGAGAGTCTAACCAAGACATTCCAAGTAAATCACGACAAATGATTTAACCCTTCCGCGATGGGTGCATCATATATGCACCAGTCTCAAACCTAATAACTTGGAGGCAGACCATTCAATGCTATTCTCAGAGAGGATAATCAATCCTGTAGAACAAGTACGAAACGCAATTCATTAGTGCATCATCCGTCTGCTTGTTACATTACGGGTGGATGCATACAAGATACACCTATCTCTACAATGTCTTCCGCTTATCAGTACGTCATCATGAAAAGGTTAAACGACAACGGTGCATGCATCAACTTCCCCCACCATTTCAACAAGAGACTACCAACCACGTAAACGGAAAAACGTTCCAAAGATACTCAAGCCTACTCAGAATATATATCTCAGTTGTAGTGATGGCTAGAAAAAACAACCTCATCTAAATATCACTCAGAAATTCTATCAACGGCAAGAAAGACTTTCTTCTTTAGGAAGGGGATATGCAGCGACCCTTTCTCCCGTAAGTTGCAAATTAAAAAAGATAAGAATAAAAGCCCAATGACTTTAGCTTTGAAGTGCACGTTATAATCTTTCATACTTCAACGTATTAAAATTCTGATACGTCTGAGACAGATTTTTTAGAAGATCTAGGCCATGGCCTAGAAGCACATTAGGAAGAAATAACCAATTAAATACTTACAGTTACAATGTTTTTCAATTTCGTATTGTATTATTTTTCAAATAAAATAATAAGTATTTAACTATGCATCGTAAATGAACTTTTTTAGTGGGACTGGGCGAAGGGCAGAAATGAGTAAATATATACCCCCCCCCTCCTCTTAACATCCCAAACCAGCATATTTCTTAAATAATCAAATTTTTACGATATATGGAAGAAATTATTTGATTGTTTTGCATTGGTTTTCAAACATAAAATAATTATTTTTTTTTGCAAAAGGGAATCAAATGTATGAATTTAATCTTAAATGATTATTGAAAAAATATAAAAACATGAAATTACTTTTTATTCCTTAGAATAAGCATTCTAGCAATCAAAATTTTCATTAATCTAGATAGTAGAGATGTAGTTGAAAATCCTATCGAATAATTTGTCAACGAAGAAATATTTAATTAAAAATACATTTACATTAGCTTAAATGAGGGTTTTGAACCTAACTATTTGAATACTGAATTTTTCATTCTGCAATAAGCTGATCGAATATAAATATTCATTCATTTATTAGCAATCGAAACAGAAATATTTAATCGAAAGACGAACACTTTGTCATTGAAATTAATTTAATTCAAAATATCCAGTACACTAAATCCAAATCTACTTAATTTTTCAGTCACATTCACCCAAATGATGCAGTTCCTGAAACGACATCTCTAAATTAGAATATTCTAATAATAAACTAATTTTCGATGATAACCAAATATCTTTTCAGAAGTATATTAAATATTCTCTTTTTAATTCAAAATGTAATTCTTGTAATCAACAATAGGTGAAATCAAAATGAATCCTATCTGTCAATGGTACAAATACGAGTTTTTTGGTGGTTATAAAAGCCTTATAACTTAATATAATTAAAAAAAACTCATTCATTCACAATGAATATATATATTCAGAAATTAATATATATTCTTCTTGAAATAAAACAACAACAACAACAACAAAAGCTAAGCAAGCGCATTTGAAAACTGAAAGATAATTGTTTATGCTTTTGTGATTTTTTTCCTTTTCCACCTGATAGTGCATTTTGTGCTTAGATGCATTGATTCTCTCACTGTATTTGCTTTTCAAGCATTGTAAAGCGGAATCTCTTTGTAATTGATCGAATTGTTTTCATTAGATTGAGCATAAAATTTCATTTCATTTCACAAGGAGAAAATGTAAATAGCACATGCAATTGATATTGGCTGTGTACGTATTTTTCTTTGGGTTTGCTCGAAGTATTTATATTTGAGAAAGAACGGCAGTTTTTGTATAGTCATTCGCCTATGAAATTTTAATTATTAGTCTTAAAGTTCAAAGGTAAAAAAATATTTTATTTTATTATTTTATTATCGGGTTTATAGGATTCCAATATATAATTTTTGGATTAAGATGAAGCACAGGAATGCAGGTTGGCAATTTTGGCGAGATTTTCAAAATAGATCGCCAACTTACCATACAACTGTATTAATCTCAATGAGTCTGAACGAAACTTAATGCTCTGTGAATAATAGCAGCCAAAGTTTATTCCACGGACGCTTTTTATTCTTATTATTACTCATGTAATCAAAAAGATATCTAGATGAATGGTAATGTACCGAAAATATTCAAAAATTAATTGCATATTAAGGTATCCAAATACTTACGACAACTTTTTTTTGAAAAAAATGGAAATATAGGGATTTTTTTTTGTGATTTTTAGGTTTATTTAGTATATTTTAAGGAAAAAAATAATAAAATTGAAAGCAGAAAAAAATTTACTATTATTAAAATGGAAAAAAAAACTGGTAAAAATGTACAAAAAATTACATAAATGGGGCCCGCTCTGTACAACAATTTTATGAGAAAATTCTCAATTTTTCAATTTTGGTGTGTTACTTTATTACTCATGTTTGAAATGACCTTCAGGATAAGAGATATTTTAATTTTTACAAACGCTAGAGCACTTTAACTTAGTGATTATATGAAGTTACTTAAAAAGACAGTGATTATATTCACATAAAGGACTGTAAATTTTGAAATAAAACAGTGATTGATAACTCTGAATGTCAAAACACTTCTACTGTTATACAGAACATACAAAAAACATTTCAGCAAATTATTTTAAAAAACTTTTTGAGCAATCGCTGTCCCCGTTTGAGTTTTTCTGGGGAAAAAAACACTTCGAGTAAAACGCATTTTAAAGTTTGGCATCTTGTGTAAAGTTATGGCTTCTGCTTTTACTAAAACACTTGTAATTTTTGTTCTAGTGAATAGAAAATAAGAAACTTAGTATTTTTATTAAGCTAATATGATGGCCTATAAAATAAAATCATAAACAAAATTTGTCAATTTTTGAAAAAAATCATGATTTTAGGGCAGTCGGATACCTTAAGTTCAACCAGCATCGATTACATATTGGAATTCCTTTTCTCCGACCGAAAAAATAAATTTGGAATATTTACAATAGATGCCAACTTAAGCAACAGACAACTATATATCAGCAAATAAATTAAGTTACAAGGTAGATTACAGTTCCGTGAATTTTTGAATGGATGTAGACAATAATAAAATGGAAAAGAATTTTCAACTTAAACGATGTCTGTAATTACTGCATAGTTTAAATAGTCAATTAAAAACAGGTTCAAAATTATGAAAAGAAATTGAAATAATTTTTAATAATTTACAATATGAAGCAAACATCATTTAGGTTGAAAATTGTAATAATTTCCATATAAATATTTGTGACGTTATTACTCAGACATCCATTTATTATGCCTTATGCGTAAAATTTAGAAGCATTCCGAAAATATCCGTTTTTTTCCACTTGGGCTTGTTAATGTTAAAAAAAAAGATACTTTCTCTGTAAAACTCTTTTTCCTACAAGTAGTATATTATTACAAGGAAACAGCATACTGGTGTGTGTTTAAAAACATCGCAAAATCAGCAAACTTTTTTAAATGGTACGCCTAAGACAACAGATAGAATATTTTGCATATAAATTTGAACGTTTCTATATTTGTTTACGATTTATAAAAGTTCACAGAGTTGATCGTATCATTCCAAAATTTAACAGGAAACAATGCTGATGTTTCAAAGAAGCCCTTGAAAAACATTGAAAAGTATTTTCGTAAAAAGGTAAGAATTTTTTTTAAAAAACACCGTTGCTCTTAAGGGAGGATTTGTGTGTGTTTGTGAGAAGTCAACAAATATCGTAATATGTTAGGGTTAGAAAACGATTGCTGTATTTGACGAAATATTTCGATTTTGGCAATATTTAAGGAATCCAATTACCGTAAAATTATGAATTTTGCCAAAAATCGACAAAATTTTTTATGATTGCATTTTATAGGCAATTTTATTAGGTTTATAAATATACCAAGTTTATTATATTCCATTCACTAGAACAAAAACTACAAGTGTTTTAGCAAAAGCAGATGCCACTACTTTAAGCAAGATGCCAAACTTGTCATATATAAAATTATGTACAAAAATTAACACTTATCTTGACAATTTGTACCGTTTATAATTACTCCCTGTGAAATGCCAATTAAAAGTTACCCCAATGCCACCGTTTTCCACTTAGGCACGCGTACGTGATGCATTGGGGTGGGTGAAGAAAAGAAATAAGTAAGCAAATACTTTGAAATAAGTAAATCCTTCGCTAACACTGTCAAGGTCCTTTCATGGCATTCCAAAGCCTTCGGAGTAATATTATGGATAGCAGCATCGGAAAGACGTATATATACGTCCGAGGCAATTAACTCTTTTGCTGAGCAAGATGTTTATATACGCCTGTGACACTTACGAGGTTAAAGTCACATTGTAGCTTTTGCTTCAAAGTATAGTAAGTATTGAATTCAATACATTGTTATTGTATGGAGGGAGGTGGTGGAAATTATGATTGAATATTGGGTCACAAATATTGAAAGTTTTTAGAAGCGCTGGATTATACACCAAATTCTATTGTGAATATCTCAGAATACTGTTAACTATAATACTGCATTACACCAATACAGACATAGATAGGCAAGTAGTAAGATAAGCTATGAGAAATTAATCGTTTGAACCTATATAGCTAAGTATACAGTCAATAAATAGGAAAACGTTGAGAGAGATTCCAGTCAATGGATGACATATTGCACGAATAATTATTGTAGAACTTAAGGAAAAGACCCCTCTGTTGGTAAATGGTGAATATATGTGTAAAGTTCAGCTAGTATCATTTTCGGCTGAGATGAGTATTAAGTGATCCTAAACTTCTGAGATGCTGTAATATAAACTTCAGAGCTATGATCTCGAAAGCTTAATCTATAGATTTACGGTTCAGAAATTCCAGAGTTTACGTTTTAACACTATATCCTAGTGAAGAGGATAATTCAAGATTGCAAGGGTTGTTACACTTATATTGAATAGGTTTCTAAGCGCTGTCAAAAGCTTCTATTAGAACTATATATGTAATTTTGGAAAATATTTGTGCATTTAATATACTAATTTATGAGTATTGAAATTCTCACTGTACATATAGTGGTGCGCGCATTGCAGCATTTTCAATGTATAAGCCATTAAAATAAAATGGAATGGGTTTACAACTATTTTCAGTATGATATCCATTTTCATTCAATGTGTTTGGATTAAAAAATTACGAAATAGATTTTTGCTTAGTATTGCTCGGTGTAATTTTTTTTTAAAAAAAAATAAGTAATCATTTCTTTTATTTTATTCATTGCTGAAAAAATAGTTGCATAATTCAAGAAATATTTACTGCAGCGTTTCTCAAACTGTGGGGCGTGCCCCCAAGGGGGCGAGATAACTTTACGAGGGGTGGTGAAGAGCATATCTTAAAGTCGAAAACAAAAGATTATTTAAAAAAATTGTATTAATTTACTGAAAGTAAACAAATAAAACACATTATGATATAATAAAAAATAAAATATCCATTTACACTGATATAATACACTTATAAATGCATTAGTACTGCATAATGTATTTTATAACTAATTTAACAATACTAAGTTAAGAACAAGCTTAATAATTACCAGTAACTTAATGGGCTTGTGTCATATATAAAATTATATACAAAAATCGTAATTATTTGTACGGTTTATAATTAATTCCTTAACTGCCGATTGAAAGTTACGCGATTCTCTCCCTAATGGCAACGTTTTTCAAGTGTGTGTGATGTATTAAGGGAGGGGGAGAAAAGGAATAAATAAGGAAATCCTCTGAATTAAGTAAGTTCTTCGCAAACACTGTCAAGGTCCTTTTACTGCATTCCAAAGCCTTCGGAATAGTTTTATGGATAGCAGTGCACAGAAAAGATGGTACTTCGGAAAGAGGTAAATATACGTCAGGGACACTTAACGTTTTGACTGAGTGAGATGTGTATATACGTCGGTGGCAGTTAAAAGGTTAAACTCGTATTGTAGCTTTAGCGTCAAGGTATAGTATTATTGAGTTCAATAGATTGTTATTGCATAGAAGTGCGAAGAAAATTATGATTGAATCTTGGGTCGCAAATATTGAAAGTTTGAGAAGCACTGATTTACTTAAGTGTTATTCATCTTTGATGTGACAAATATCCTTGAAAGTAAATGTATCTCACTATTCCTGTTAGTAAGGAAGGATATCTTTTCAGTTTTTAATGCTATTACTGAATTCTTTTAGCCTAAATAAAAATTTAAAAAATCCATTCTGAGATATATGAATCCTTACATTTATTATTATTTTAAAGTCTTTAAAATAATAATAAATGTAATATAGGTTTTTTTTGTGTGTCTTTTTCCTTTGGAATGCATGTGCACGATAGAATTTAATCTCTCTCAAGTGTAAGACTATCCAATATTATTCAGCAAATCCAACATTGGCATGGTATGGAAATTTGGAGAGGAGGATGTCAGCTTAGGTGTCGTCCACATCACTTGAACGTAGTCCATCGCAATGCCTCTTAATAAACAATTAATCAGAAGTTCCAAGAATTGTAAAATGACAGTGAATCCCTGTACCAAGTTTCTACATTGCAATTATACTAATCTGTTTTCCTGTTTTTCATTTCACATGTAAAAGTTTGGGCCTTCTTCGTGCGAAAAATTGACACCCTCCATCATCAAATACTGTGACCACAAATTTCACAATTTTACGATAATTTCTACCCTAATGGCAACTTACATAGCCGTACTATTATTTGTAGTCTCAAGTCGGACAAAAACATTTGCTCTTTTACTTAAAATTAACGTAGTTTGTTTAAGTCGATGTTTGAGAAAATGTCACTTAACTTTGTTTCTCGGCAAAAAGAAAAATATTGCTTATACAATCCCAGGCAAGTTTCTCATAAGGTGTCCCATTTTGTTAAGGTTCCAAAATGGTGCAATACTTGTTCGCTGCAATCAATAACAATCATAGAGAAATATTTTATTTGCAGAACATCTTCATTTTAAAAACACCTCCGTTGACACCCTCTTTCCCATCATTAGGTACTGTAACCAAAAATTCCATAATTTCACAGAGATTTCACTAATGGGATCATACAGAGTCATAATATTAATTAAAGTCACAAATTGAGCTAAAGACTTTGCTGGTGGGGTTAGAATTAAAGTTATTTGAGTCGGTTTGAGAAAATAATATCGCCTAAATTTGACGCTCTAAAGAAAGAAAAATAGTACACACAAACCGAGGCAAGTTTCTCAAAAGATGCCCCATTTAGTTCAGATGCCATAATGGTGTATAACACTTTCTTTTTTTCTAACAATAACAAATATTTCAATTTTTTTTTACAAAATGGGTTGATTTAAAAAAACTTAATTTCAAGCGAGTAATTCAAAATGAGCAATAACTTTAAAAATGAAACGGAAACCATTTTTTGGAAGAGTGATATGGAATTCTTAATTTTTTA
>BMAV01009788.1:279778-306816 GCA_019973955.1 Trichonephila inaurata madagascariensis
AAAAATAATCTGGATTTATATGTTAGTTGATGCCAGATATTTTGATACATTGAATATGTCAGTTAGTATAATTGAATTGTGAGTTTTGCATTAGGTAATTATTTTAAACATTGACCAAAAAAAGAAAAAAAAACACCGTTAAGTAGTGTAAAACGTAGGTATTTTGGCATTATTTTTCAGTTACTACTATTAGTTCACACTCTACTTATATATTGTTACGAATTTTGTGTAAAATAGTTTAATAATTTGTATTTCGACGTGTAATGCCTTTATCTTACTCTAAATTAGATTTAATTTACGTTAAAATTGTAATATTCACAAGCAATGCCATCTCTTACGTTATAATGGTGATTCAATGGGAACTTGGCAAAATCTTGGAGATAGAGCCAAATTGGCGTCGTTTTTGGCGACCAAGTTGGTGAATTGGCGATCATGTCGCCATTTTTGCGAATTCGGGACCCTCTGGATTTTTCTAGAAATTAGTAGAGAAATTCACTAATTTCAAGATCTATGGCGCAAGCGGGTCTTTCTCGAATTATCCTCGAGAGATATAAAAACGAGAGATGCTCGCTGAAAGTCAGTCAGTCTGGTTTTGACTAGTGATCAGTTAGTATTGCTTTGACTGTTGAAGCGATTAGTGATTACTTCGGCTGTTGAACGAGAGATTGCTTGTGAATAATCTTTTATATCGTGTATTTTAGACACCGATAATTGTGTCTGAGTGCTGTTGAAGCTATGAAGACCTTCTGAGATTTATTTTGCGAATATTGCTGCTGAATCCTGTATTAAAATGATTGGATTTTCTATAATAAATTCTCATTGCTCTGAAAGAACTGTCTTGTTTTTTTCGACTAGTCTGCATATATAAATTCCTCGAACCCCGAATGTACTTAGCAATATATTTATTTATACCGTAAAATTCGGTGTATAGCGCCTACCGCCGTATAACGCACACCTATAATTTCAAGCTGCAATTTTTAATTTTTAGGTATATTCGCCGTAGGTAATTTAATTTTTAGGTATATTCACCCTTTTTTACAAAGAAACCT
Source organism: Trichonephila inaurata madagascariensis (assembly GCA_019973955.1). Classification (NCBI taxonomy): domain Eukaryota; kingdom Metazoa; phylum Arthropoda; class Arachnida; order Araneae; family Nephilidae; genus Trichonephila; species Trichonephila inaurata. The sequence continues at coordinate 280,828 of BMAV01009788.1, forward strand.
GAAATGTACGTGCGCAATGCTTTTATGTTTTTAAGTCATTCATTTGAATTATTATTCCAAACTTTACAAAAAAATAGTATACTTTTAGAACTACAACCCTTTAAGTTCATAAGGAATGAGATTTCTTTTAAATAAACAGTATTTCGATCTATGTAGAAGTCGAATTTTTTTTTCTATGCTCTTTTTTTTAAAAAATTTAAAGCTATCATTTTTATATCAGGCGTATAAGGCTCATTTGTGAATTTTAATTTTATTTTTTGTGTTAAAAGTGCGCGTTATACGCTGGATTTTACGGTATATGTATATATCTTATTCAAATTTTCAATCGTTAATAAAATACATTTTATTCATCCACTTAAGTTCAAATACATTTTTTTTAAAATTTGTAGTGGATGACACTTGATGTTAATACAGTTTTTTTCAAATATTAATTCATTACTTTTTTTTATTTAATGAATAAATAGTAACAAAAATAATAGTCCAACATCATATATAAAAAAGGAAGTAGCTTGCTGTGTCCCTGTAGCGCAATGGATAGTGCGTTGAACTTCTAATCGAAAGGTTCAATGTGGGTTTAATTACCACCTGGGATGGCGTAATTTCTAATTTTTACTATACTATTTTATTGGAATTATTAAATTTAATTAATGAATAAATAGTAACACACAAAAAAATATAGTTCAACATCCTATATAGAAAGGAAAATGGGAAATTGCAAGGAAAACCACTTTCTATTTTACCACTCTTAATATTGTGATTCTATCATATTTATATTAATTGTAATTAGTAAAGTATTGCAAGTAACTAAAATAAAATTTTTTCTTTGTTGTCCTAAGTAGGAATTGACTTAATTTTTTTTCAATTCCTACACACACTATTAGCTCGCACTGTCTATATATTTATTTATTTATATATTTGTATATTTATTTATTTATCTTGGTGAAATTTTCAATCGTTCATAAAATACATTTTAAAGCACTGAATTGAGCTGAAATGTTATATACAGGATCATTTTGGATGACAATACAATAATTTAATTATAATTAATAAAAATTAATGGATTAAAACTAATTATTTAAAGAACTACAAATACAGCCACGTTGGAGACTTAGCGACCCTTTTGTCGACTTGTGTCAAAACTTGAAAAAGTTTTGTTCTCACGTGTTAAAGCATTCAATTGGACTGAAATTAAAAGGACAATACGATACTTTAATGATAATTAAAAAAAACTAATTAACACTTAATGTTGTGATTCTGTCCTATGTATATACATATTTATATTAATTGTAACTATTTAATAAAAAGTAGCTAAAATAAAATGTTTCGTTGTCATATAAGTAGGAATTGACTTAATTTTTTTTTAAAATTACTTGTTTTTTCTTAAATCGAATTCATATTTTATAATTCCCTAGTAAATTGATAAATCGATTAGCAATTAATTTTCAAAGACTTCTTTAACAATTTTAGGCCTAGCAAGAAGTCCTTGGTCCCACAATATTTTCATTTTCTCCGAGAGGGCGTATGAACTAATTTAGTTACATCACTGTTTGCTTAAACGACAGCAAACAAACACACGCCTTTCACTCTCCTTTTGATACACATCTTAACCTTCATCTATAACATTTCTTGTCTCCAACCCTGACACCGAGTTCACACAGGCATGTCACAACATGTTAAACTCGACAACTTCTGACACATTCTTGGGTGTCTTTCCAAGTGTCCAGTAATGACACCAGACCATACATCAACTCGATTGATTTTCGCCTTCCCCCTAAACACAGTGTCAACTTCGCGGTGATGGATGATTCCTGGTGGAACACTCGTTGACCAATGGCAGCAGGGAAGTGGATGCGTGTGACGGTGTTTGAGGGAAGAAGAATGATGCTTTGTGTCTCTTTGAGAAAACAAAAGATGGAGAGTGAAATATTTTAAATCGGTAAATGATTTGGCATGCCAAAAGCTGTCTTCGCTTTACGCAAAAGGAAAGAATTTCGGGTCAGAGGACCTTTTTTACTGGTTGAAGAATTTTCCAATGATAATGTATGTTTTGACTCGGTTATATTGTAGAGATCAGTATACAGGATTATCAGAAATGAATAGCTTGATTACAAAATTTAATAATTCCCAAATAGATAAATAGAAAATGATCATTAATATGCCATTGTAAAGATAAAATATGAAATTTAGAGTTTGAAACATTGTTTTTTAATTCCTACTATTAGCTCACACACTCTGTATATTTATTTTGGTGGAATTTTCAATCGTTAATAAAATACATTTTAAAGTGCTCCATTGAGCTGAAATTTCACATACAGGATTATTTTGGATGACAATACACTAATTTAATTATAACTAATAAAAACTAATTGATTAAAACTAATTATTCAAATAATTAAAAATACAGCCACTTTGGCATCATTTTTGGCAACTTAGCGACCATTTGGGCGACTTGTGTCAAAACTTGAAAAGGTTTTTTTTCTCACGTTTTAAAGCGCTCATCGTGCTGAAATTTTCTATACACTATTGTTTGGGGGGAAAAATACGATAATTTAATTATACGCAATTAGAATTAATTGACTGAAACTAATTATTTAAAGAATTACAGATACAGAGCTACGTTGGTTTCATTTTTAACGACTTGGGTCAAAACTTTAAAAGATTTTTTTTTTTCACGTTTTAAAGCTAAAGCGTTTTTCCTCAAGTTAAACTGAAATTTTATACAGACGATTGTTCTGGATGACAATACGATACTTTAATGATAATTAATAGAAATTCAGTACCACTTAACGTTGTGATTCTGTCCTATGAATATACATATTTATATTAATTGTAACTATTTAATAAATAATAGCTAAAATAAAATTTTTCTTTGTTGATCTAAGTAGGAATTGACTTACATTTTTTTTTATATTACTTGTTGTCTCAATATGTGGCAGCAAAGCTGTAATTGGGAACAGAAGTGAAAAGGGCGTCGCGAAGGGGGAAGGCATTTTGTGTGCTCTAGTTTGCAAAAAGTCTGTCAGTGATCACCTTTCAGCGTGAATTTCGGAGAAAGTACCATATAAATGCACTGACATCTAAGAGTATAAAAAGAAGGTATAAACAGCTCCAGGAAACTGGATGCCTGTGTAAAGGCAAAAGTCCAGGACGACCAGGTTCCTAATGATATTATACTGGTGACTAAAGAAAGTCACATTGAGCATTTTTGAAAACAAATTTTACTTAACTTCAAGAAACGTTATGTACGAAAAAAATTTCATGTTTTATCTTTACAATGACATCTTAATTATCGTTTTCTGTTTATTCATCTTGGAATTATTAATTTTTGTAATCGGGTCATTCATTTCTGTGATAACCCTGTATTTAATTATAATTTTCATTTCTGTTTCAATCATTTCAGTATTAAATTTTATCAGTTGTGTTTTAAAATTGATTTCACATGGATTATCTCCCTTATATATTTAATAGCTGGTATATACCCGTTCTTCGCACGGGTGAATTGATAAATAAAACAATAGAAATAAAAGGATTAACAAATTTTAATGTATTAATTTTAAGTAAATTGCAAATTAAACCAAAAAAGAATTTTTAGCATATCTCTGATCAACAAAAAATATATTTGCCAAATTTTAAGTTTGATGGTCTAGTAGTTTAAAAAAGGGATTTTTTAAAACTCTATATTGCCCCTGAAATAATACCCATGTGGGTCAACTTTAGCAAAATCTCGTCTTAGCTCATCCCTGCGCAGCAAAAGTAAAACATTTTTTGTTCCAAATTTCAAGGGGTTGAATTTTAGTTATTCATAAAAGGGATATTTATTTAAATTTAAAACACTCTCGCAACCTCCTTTAAGTGTTAATTTTTGCGAAGACCCTTCTTATAGGGGACCTTCCATGAAAATTCTCTACTCCATGAAGAGAACATGCCTGTTAAATTTCAAGTCTGTAGGCCTAATAGTTCAAAAACGGGATTATCTTTTTTCTTTTACGCCCCTTAAAACCCTCGCAATTCTCTAAGGGGCCAATTTTCGAAAAATCATCTTTAGTAGAGGTTCTGTACTCAATAAAAGAAACATAAAATACGTATAATTAAAAACTGGAATTTTTATTTATAACGCCTCAAAAACCCCCCTTGAAAGTCAATTTCCACAAAACTTGTACTTTGGGGATAGTTAACCAATAAAAGAAATCTGCTTGCCAAATTTCATTTGTTGGTCAAACAGTTCAAAAACGGGGGATTTTCATCTGTCAACCCCCACACCCTTCCTTGGGAGTCGATTTTAACAAAACCTGTTTCTAGCTGATTGCATTCAACAAAAGAGATATACCAGCCAAATTTAAAGTCCATATATATATATATTATATATTCTGTAAACTATGATTATACAATACTAACAGTATATATAAACTATTTATATTAAATATATATATTAAAGCTAATCATATAACTATATATTATTATTATTATTAATTATATATATAACTATATATATTAGCTAACTTTAATTATAAATAATAACGGTAATTATTAAATTGTATAACTCTCGTTATATATACTGCATTATATTTTACGTCTCGGTACATGTAATATATATAGAATGTCAAGGAAAATATGCAGGGATTCTTGAATCAACTTTATTTAATAAAAAGAGCTAAATATATATAAAAGAGTAATATAAAAAAATAGTTTTTAAGTCAATTCCTACTTAGATCAACAACGAAAAATTTTATTTTAGCTACTTTTTATTAAATAGTTACAATTAATATAAATGTGTATATACATAGGACAGAATCACAACATTAAGTGGTAATTAGTTTTTTTAATTATCATTAAAGTATCGTATGGTCCATTTAATTTCAGTCCAACTGAATGCTTTAACACGTGAGAAAAAAAACCTTTTCAAGTTTTGACACAAGTCGCCAAAAGGGTCGCTAAGTCGCCAACGTGGCTGTATTTGTAATTCTTTAAATAATTAGTTTTAATCCATTCATTTTTATTAATTATTGTTATATTATTGTATTATCATCCAAAGTGATCCTGTATATAAAATTTCGGCTCAATTCAACGCTTTAAAATGTATTTTATGAATGATTGAAAATTCCACCAAGATAAATAAATAAATATACAAATATATAAATAAATAAATATATAGACAGTGCGAGCTAATAGTAGGAATTGAATGAAAAAGCATATAAATATTTCCTTTGCTTAAAATTTTCACATTCCAATTTATTATTTATAATGAAATTCATTATTACGTAGTCAATTAATTAATCTGACATTAATGCTGATAAATAGCAAACGATTTTTTTTAATTCTAATATTAAAAAAAATATATTTAAAGTCGTAAATGAGGTTTATTAAAATTCGTGGTTTAAAATAATATTTAACTTATAAAATAATGTTAAAATAACTGTTATGTCTTCTTTTCTTCACTATATATATACATTTTTTTTTTGTTTAAAATACTGATTATTTGAAAAGTTGATACTCACTTATCAATGATTTACAATCTGTTATAAAAATAAAATTTCATCATTACAATTATTTCATATGTCATGTAGATCAGTATAAATGAGAGAAAAAAAAAGACTTTCAAAAGGTTATTTTCTTACTTTTTCTTTACGTTTCAGTAGAAGTAATAAAAATAATTTTGTTTGCACCTAAAAAAGAAGCTTAGCACGCTGTATGATTTTTTTAGTCGAGAATTGTTTCATCATTTATAATATTCCAGTTACCGACATAATTTATATAACTTAAACATAACGAATTCAGAATTACGTAATTATAAAAATAATGAGTTTGACATTTAAATAACCTTTCACAGGAAAAAAAAAAATCAAAGGTTATGATATTTTCGCTGTTCTTAGATCCTTAAAAGTAGCCTTCAATATTTTGCTTGAAAAATTATCTTTGATCGTTATCTAACATTAATTTTACGAAATATTTCTTTTTCTGATAAAAGTTTGATTTCTTACAATATATGAATTTTTTGAACTAACCTTTGACCTAACTTAAAACAAATTACAAATAATGTTTCAATTACAAATAATGAATGTATATACCCAACTTGGAAAAGAATTAATTTTAAAACGATTTGTTTTATTTTTCTCTACACGATTGCACCTGCCAAATTTAGTAACATTTCTTTTTATCAACTTTTTTATTTTGAAAAGTGATCCAGTGAACTCGTCAATGAACACTTTTTTTTTTTTGAATAAAAACGTTTTTTCAGATATCTTTTGCGGAATTAATTTTACACTTCCTTACAAATTGTTTGGTAAATATAATTATATGTCAGAGTATGTATTTATGTAAGTTTTCATTTAAAAAAATTCATAAACTAAAACACAATTTCTATCTTAAAATAGAATTTCATTATTCCAATTAATCAGTTCGACATTTTTTTTCATCTAACTAGAAAATATTTTTTTTTCTTTCCTTCTTTTTCTTTCATTTATTTTTTCAATGCACGCTGGCAACACTTTTACGTGTTGCTCTGTAAACGACACGATGACGACTGCCAATCCGGAAAAGACGCGTTATCGGAAAAGCAATTTTCCAACTTATACCGTATCGGACACGTTCCAGACCTTGATAGAAGTCGCAGTCGTACACAAAAAACATCTGCTAAGCAGCGATGTTTGAAAAGTGTTTGGAGTAATCTCGCAATCAAGTTGGTAAAGAATTTATTGATTCCAACTGACGAGTTTCGATATAAAAAAAAGTTTATCAGCAGTCAGACCGTCATGTCGGAGTCGAAATCCTTATTAACCTTTTCTTGGTTTGGCATTTAAGAATCCCGTTGTTTGACGGGATGAGTTGTGTTTGTTCGGTGGTGTCGGGATGTTTGCCAGATGCTATCGATTTGGAATTTCGATAGAAAAGGACAAATTAGGGAAACAGAAAAAAAAATGAGATTTAAGTTCGGGAAAGTTTGAATTAAAGATACTGAGAAGTTTTTGTGTTTGTACAATGTTGCATATTGAAAAAGGCTTAAGATGGTGATTATGTAAAGATAGGAAGAACTAGTTATGTGCTATAGATTGTTTTTTATGCCTGATATTTAAAAATATATTGAACGGGAAAGAACTTAATTAAAAAGGAATCTATAAGCTTCAGTAAAAGTTGAAATAAATTTAGTTTTTATAGAACTGAAAACTCGCTATTGCGTTTAGTACATTTTCTAAGCAATTAAAAACGCGGAACAGCTTTCAGTTTGACAATGTTAGTGATTAATGACTAGCATTTGTTTGATTTATAGTCCACATTAATGATATACTAGATTATTGCTATTTTTTGTTAAAGTAAGGATTTTAAAATTTAAACCTTAGTTCACTAGAAAATGTTTGGACAAATAATATATATAATATTGTAAGGCATTTAAATTTTATGAAAATGGTAATTTACTTATGCACGCGCAAAAAGATAAAAATTTCGCTTTCAAAAAAGTAATAAAAATGGCAGTAATGTAGTTAACTTATAAAATTATTTTGCTTTCGATGATTTAAATCATAGTTTCAGTGGGTCACTCAGTGGTTCCTATGCACCCCTAGGAGTCTTTGTGGTTGCATGGACAAATTTTTGGAGTTACAGTATAGCCTGTTTTTGTGCGGTTCTTTTTATGCGATTTTTTTTGTGCGTTTCGTTTTGTGCGATTTTATTTTTGAGCGTTTTGTTTAGTGGGATTTTATTTTTGTACAATTTTTTTGAGCGATTTTTTTGTGTGATCTTTTTTTATGCGGTATATGAATTTCAATGACTTTGGCTCCACTGTAGTGTTTTCTACCAATGTATATACATACACTTCAAGACATTCTGTTCATTTGTTACAGACAGTCTCTCGGCAATGCTCGTTCAATTGATTTCTCTCAACGCACTAGCAGCACGCACTTGATTGAAGACAAACTTTCAATAACAGTGGCATTATCAATAATTTGATAGATTATAAAGACGGAAAGAAGAACCGGATTCCTTGAGAGCGGATAAAATATACGCATGGATCTAGCTTTCCAACAAATCGAAAAAGCATTTTCTTAAGGTATCCGACTACGTTCGGAACCGTGATTTTGCAAAAGCGTATAAATGGATAATTTTTCTGATATTTAATGTAATTTAGATAAGAAAAGGTATAAAAAATTGTTTTAAGAATAGTATTACAATAAAAAATTATTTAAGCACAATATTTTGACAAAAAATGAACATAGAATGACCCATTTTCAAAATATTCTCCTTTTGTGAAAAATGCTTCTATTATAACAATATTTTGCCTGTATATATCTCAGACCTCTGTATAGAGGTTTAACTATAATTTTTGAAATATATAACTTAGAAGTGGGTTTATCCATGTTTTACGACAACAGAGGGGAGAAATTTTAAGAAAAAAACGCCGATAATTATTTCAATGGGTGGTAACTCTGAAAATAATGTGAATTTTTCAAAAATCATAGTTGAGCCTCTGTACAGAGGTCTGAGCTATATACAGACAAAATATTATTATAATGGAATCATTTTTGACAAAAGGAGAATATTTTGAAAAAATGGTTATTCAAAGTTCATTTTTTGCCAAAATTATTGTATTTAAATAATTTTTTTGTCAAAATGTCCTTAAAACAAATTTATACATGTATTCTAATCTAAGTGACACTAAATATCATGAACATTATCCATTTATGCGGTTTTTTAAAATCATGCTTCCGAACGTAGTCGGATACCTTAAAAGAGATACCAATTCCGAAAGGAGTTTGAATTCTAAAAAGAGCTTCGTTCACACAAGCAACTGACCAACCAACTGTCGCCACAAAAACTTATCACTTACTTTATGGTGCCAAAAAATAAACCAATTGAAATTGTATTTTCAAGTGACGAAAGCGATTTTGAACTAATTCATCATAGAATGATGCGTGCTTTGTATTACGATGAGTAGCAGTGAATTATGTATGAGCCCCTTTTGAAAATTTCTCCATGTATGCAATGAGAAATTAATTTTTTTAAAAATGTTTCCATGTGTAGTTTAATTATTTATTTTGTTTCACCGTATTTTCTCATTAATTTCGTAATTGCCATATTTTATAAGAGCGACTTTTTTAAGCAGTCTCTCGCCGCCGCATAAATAATTTTTCTCTAGAACGTTAACAAAGTTGTTAGTTTGTGACGGATCTATACGCATTTTTCCAACTAATCCTCTTGGGAAATCTTTGGGCTATACTTTGCGTTATCCACAACCAACCTTTCGGAAGAAGAGAATCGTGATATTTAAATTAACTTACTATAAATAGGCGAGGTTTTCTAGCTTGATAGCGAGAAGGAGAGAAGATATACTCGAGTCAGGTGAGATTGCTACTGAAGGTATAATATTAGAATTATAGTGATTTGATTCTTACTAGGAGGAAACTTTAAAGTGACGATTGTTCTCTTAAATTGAATTCAGATTAGATTAAATGGAATGACAGGTTAGAGCCTTAATTAAGATAAGGATCAAATTTAATAGTCTCCTAATCGCTCACGTTTTACTGTCATTGTTTCACTTTCACGGTTAACATTGAGAAATTCTCTTACTATTATTAGTTGAAATTGTATCTGTTTGTGTGGAAATAAGTCAATTAGCTGGATCATGTCGAGTGTTTCTTCCCTTCTCACACATCTAGGTGCCCGCGAGAGAGGCATGAGCCTCTTACAAGTTATATGTAAGTATGTATAAAATTTTCTCATATTTTTTGAGTGTGGCTTTCTTTTTATGAGGTCCCTATCTAACACACAAAAACAGTTTTACGGTATAAGGGGTCCATGGCACAGACGTTTTGAGAACCACTGATTTGTATGATATATGATGTTATGTATTGAATAAAAAAAGATAAGGAGATTGTGTTTAAGTAATAATAATACTTGCAGATGGTTAAAATGCAAATACAACTACTGAAATAATATATTTTTATTCGTGAGTCTCAACCGATTAACATGCAACTTAAGCATATCTAAATTTGAAAACTGACTATACGAGATAAAATTCCTCCCACTTGAAAAGAAAACTTAAAGGAAAATAATTTTCTTTTCTTACATACTTTGCAATGATTCTCTCCTTCTAATTTATTTAAAATTTTAAATTTACTTCAATTACTATACTGGGGAGGGAAACAATTCAATGATGTCAGTCTTCTTCCTTTCCAAATTATAAGTAATTGACAGAAAGAATTATTCCATAAAACCAAATAATAAAGTGAATATTTTTATTAAGTTTCAAAATTAGTGTGCAAAAACATATCAATTATATTATTGTGCAAATTTATTAACAATGGCAATTTAAAATTAAGATTTAAGTACTGCAAAAATGAATGTACTATGAGTTAATTTTGAAATCTCAAAACAAATTCCATATTGCTATATCGAATTGTTCGTATAATGTTCGCGATTAATAACGTAAAGACGCATTTAACAATGTTCAAAATAATAATTTAGAATTCTACTAAAAAAAAAGTAAGGTGGACAAAAAGCATGGCTGCATTTTTAAAAAAGAATATAACATAAACAAAGACTTTGATTTATTATTTTTTATATTCCTTAAAGAAAAAAATTAAGTTTGTTTTTCATGAAATGCAAACTGGAGGGCGCAATTTTCACGTTTTGAAACGTTCTCTCTTTAAAATGGTTTCACCGCAAGAACAAGCGCTAGTTGTAGCACGTTTTATCGAATTAAAATATGCAGTACATGCTCAGCGTAAATTACGAACTACCTTTAAACGAAGTTCGCCCGCAAAATCCACAATTTATAAGAGACAAGATTTATGATGATAGGTAGCTGAATGTCAAAAACAAAAACTGGTCACTCAAAGCGAAGTTGAGATGACGTTATTCGCATAGGTTCTATATGTTACGCACATTAATGGTGCTCTCATTAAAATCATTAAAAAAATAACCTTTGGTATTTTTTTTAACATAAAAAACCATAAGTGTTATCTTACTTTTCGGGGGCCCGGTATAATCTACCGAAAGCTGAATGGATTTCAATTTAGTATCTCTAAATTGTGACACATATACACATCATTCGCTCAAACACAGGAGCTTTATTTCAATCGGCCAATGATAACTTTTTTGGTATTGAGTGTTAGGTAAAAAAAAATTTCAAATCTTTTTATTTTTTATTTACTCAGTTAATACAAACATACCATCAATTAATACATATCTGTTTCTACCATAGCAAAAACGTCCTTTTGACCGGTTATGGAATGCTTAGTGTTAGTGAATGAATGTTTTAAGTTAATCTTCGCCTTAAAGAGCAGAATTTCATAGCCCTCCCACCTTTAATGTGAAAAAAGTTTTGATCAATATCCCGTCCTCTCCTTGTAGTTATATACTAGTTAGCCCTTAAAATTGTTACACACATGTATTTAAACATTATTTCATTGCTATTATTGTAGTGAACAATCGCACTGGTGGCAGAACAAAAATAATGACAGAACATAATGATGAACACTCTACGAGAGCTTGATGCCGATTCTTTTTGAGGTGTGTGTGTTAACCCCTTAGCGGGTACAGAGCTAAAATACACTTTTCTGTGGTAAAGTACTTGATAAATGTAATGTTCTCATCCTATATAAACATTATTTAATCACAAAAAAATATCTGATCGAGGGTTTTTTTCCTGGGTGGTGGCTAGACGTTATAGCCATTGCGCACTTAAGACATTTAACTTACTTTTCAGGACAGAAATAATGAATCCTATTACAATAAACTTTTTATGATAAATTAACATTTATGCTAATAACTACTTCAATAACAATTAAATACAAAGTATAAGTGTAATAAAATATTATAATAGAATGATTGTACAACATAGAATACTTACTTAGAATATACATAGAATACTTAGAATATATATTGGAATTAGTATATATCCACATTTTATATTTTTATTACTTTTAGTATAAAAAGTTAGAAATAAAGTAATATTTTTGAGAATATATATTAGTTATTTCACAAATTTGATGAGCTATATACTGTCGAACTTTATAATATGCAAACGTTTTCTCTGAGCATAAAAGCTGTAATGAAGGTTTTTCGAATCCGAGAATCTTGTACCACCTATTGTAAACAGAGTTTGTTTATATTTCCGACCCCCAACATTCTCACATACTCTCTCTTGAGTGGAAGAATTGCGAAAATTTCTAGGTTATTTTTCTGTTCTATGTGGGAAGTGAATAGAGCCCCTCTACCCACATATAAAAACTTTCCAAACACTTAAATAAAACCTTTTTTTAATTGCACATTTGCTTAATTCATTCAGATCAGATCAAAGTATACTTAAGACGCTGAAATTTTTTTCACAGATCACAAATTTTATTTATAGTAATCAAAATATAATTTGTAGATATACACCGAGAAAAACTGTTTCTAGCTGCCCATCAGAGCTCATGAAATGCAAAAAAAGAAGGTATCCAAAAAGTGCCATCTGTATTGATTTTCATGCGTTTAAGCTTCAATTAACGCATGTGGATAGAATAAATATCCACCACCCGCTTGGAGAAAAAATTTTTGTTATGTGGTTAGACCTATTAGCCACTGCCCGTGAAAGGGTTAAGGGTTCATTGAAACCCTCCTATGTACGCATCTGATTCAATTTTCTGTAATAAACATGTACATTTAGCGGATAGCTTTAACTAATCATCCACCTACCTTGCGATTCGGAACATGGCTCTCACAGGGTGGATGTCAAACAGAGGTGGTAGTGTCTCGGCTAATTCAATTGCCATGATGCCCAGGGACCAAACATCGCAGGACTTTGTGTAAGGCCTTAGTTGCTCACAAGCTATTACCTAGGGGAATAAACGTTTGGTGCACATTAGAATAGAACGTTAAGGATAAATTTTGTGTAACATTTCACAACTGAGAGTCATTGTTTGATATTATCGCCAATAATGTTGCAGAAGAATTCCTAACTATAAGAATAATCCAATAGAAAAGTTAAGTTCAGTTAAAAGCGAGTTAAAGCTCAGATTTTAATATCTGAATAAAGATCTAGAGTAATTCACCATGGAAAAAAATGTATCTTAAAGTAGTTAACAACAATTATAATACAATTAGCTGAATGGCCCGGCATTGCACGGGCTTCTTCAAGTGTATAGCCTTTTTTTATTAAGCGGTTCCCCTTCCCTTCTCAGTGTCAGAACTTCTTGGTGTGTGTGGGATTTCTATATCAATACCATTAAAATTCTCCTTTTCAAAGTTTTTTCCACCTTTATAGATCAACGTGCCATTTCTTCTAAAGAAATATTTAATGAGGTATAGACGTGTGCCGTCAAATAATTGACTTGTGATTATTGGGTAAATAATAAAAAACCAAACACTAATAACTCAAAACTCTTTATTTACTACGAAAAAAATACATTTTGCACTGTATAGTAGTAAATGTCTTAGTTATACATGAAATTCAAATTAAAGTAAAATTAGTGTGACTTCTGTTGCAGATTAGATGGTAAATAACATATAAGGATTGCAAGATTTTACTTTTAGCAGAATGCATGCTGGATTGGAACCATCTGCCAAATGGTTTCTAAGCGAGTCTTTAATGTTATTCATCTCTGAAAATAATGACTCGCAAGCATAGATAAATAAAAATATGGTTAAAATAGCAGGACCCAGCTTCTTCAAACAGTTAAATGTCCCTGGAATCCGTTTTACAGACGATGTTCTGCATGCAGCTGTTCCAGAACTTAAAACACTCCCCGCTTTGTAGCTTTTACTAATCATGCCACATTTCTGGGTCCAACAAATTTGAAATTCTCTCTTACATTAAGGATCTTGCACTTATTGTTTTTTTGCTGAATTAGCCATGTTAAAGAACGGCTAGAAATCGTAAATATAACGCAAATAAACTTTAAAATACAATAATGTTAACGAAATTTAATACGCTACGCTCAGACAAACTTCGCATCATTAGTATTTGCAGTCCACGACGTAACTAAGTCAAGATAATAACAAACGAGTGCTCTCCCTGCCGCCCTGAGAACCAATCACTCGCGTTTAAACGTAATACTTCATTGTGAACTTTGTTATTTTAAACTAAAATGCAAATCATTTTGAATAGTGGAGTGCCCAAAATATTGTGTTGTGTGCCATTGGTTCACCTTCCCTGACCTATACTTTTTTAAAATTAATTTTCGGGGGACATATAACTCTTTCTTGTTAAAAGAGGAGTTTTCGCTTTTTTCAGTTAGTATATAAAATGGAAGAGGGTACAAAATTGTTTTTGTTGTCATTTTACTTATAAAATTGACAAGAGGGGTAGATAAAAAGTGTTAGCTTACATTCTGAGACTTAAATATTGATCAATATTATATACAAATGTAAGATATCTTTATCCATCTGAAAATTCTCAGATTTACTCCGGCTATTTAAGGTATCCGAATACGTTCGGAACAGTGATTTTGCAAAAGCGTGTAAATAGATAATATTTATGATATTTAGTGTCACTTACATTAGAAAATGTATATACAATTGTTTTCAGAATAGTATTACAATTAAAAATTATTTAAGTACAATATTTTGACAAAAAATAAACATAGAATGACTCATTTTCAAAATATCCTCCTTTTGTGAAAAATGCTTCTATTATAATAATATTTTGTATGTAACTAGCTCAGATATTTGTACAGAGGCTCAACTAGAATTTTTGAAATATATAAGTTACAAGTGGTTCTATCCATGTTTTACGACAACAGAGAGGAGAAATTTTAAGAAAAAAACGCCGATAATTATTTGAATGAGTGGTAACTCTGGAAATGATATAAATTTTTCAAAAATCATAGTTGAGTTTCTGTACAGAGGTTTGAGCTATAGACAGGCAAAATATTATTATAATAGAAGCATTTTTCACAAAAGGAGAACATTTGGAAAAAAGGTTATTCTAAGTTAATTTTTTGCCGAAATAATGTATTTAAATAAATTTTTTTTGTCAAAATGTCCTTAAAACAACTTTATACATGTATTTTTATATAAGTGAAATTGAATATCATGAAAATTATCCATTTATGCGCTTTTTTAAAATCACGGTTCCGAACGTAGTCGGATACCTTAATAACCGTACCACAATATTTTTAAGGTGTATAATAAATGCATTTGTGTATAATGAGATTAAATATAGTTTTATTGTACCAAATTTTAATCCGCTTAGAGCAGGGGTACTCAGCCTTTTTTTTTCAATTTCTACTATTAGCTCGCCCTGTCTATATATTTATTTATTTATATATTTGTATATTTATTTATTTATCTTGGTGGAATTTTCAATCGTTCATAAAATACATTTTAAAGCGCTGAATTGAGCTGAAATTTTATATACAGGATCATTTTGGATGACAATACAATAATTTAATTATAATTAATAAAAATTTTAATTGATTAAAACTAATTATTTAAAGAATTTCAAATACAGCCACGTTGGCGACTCTTTTGGCGACGTGTCAAAACGAAAAGGTTTTTTCTCACGTGTTAAAGCATTCAGTTGGACTGAAATTAAAAGGACAATACGATACTTTAATGATAACTAATTACCACTTAATGTTGTGATTCTGTCCTATGCATATACTTATTTATATTAATTGTAACTATTTAATAAAGAGTAGCTAAAATAAAATTTTTCGTTGTTGATCTAAGTAGGAATTATTAATATTAAAAACTATTTTTTTATATTATTTGTTTTCTCTCGGGCCGCATGAAAATGTTAACTATTTCACGCGTGCCGCAACATGAGAATTAATAGAGTGGAGGAGGGGGATGCTTTAAGACCAAGATAAAATAGACAATTTACAATGTGGAAATTGATCAAAATATTAAAACTCCTATTTTGCTTTTTTTATTTATTATTTTTTATATTTTTTATTTTTGTTACTAAATTTTTCTAAATTGAAACCCTTTAAGTATGAGTCTCACAATTTTTGCATCAGTAAACGGTTTCATATGATTACCAATAATATAGCAAACTTCATAGGATGTCTTTGTTACCGCTGTGATATTACCACTGACAAAACATTTCGTTGCTGTTGCAAAGATTATTCAAGAAAGCCTATTTATCACCTCTTGCAACATATCTTCGAGGAAAAGTGTCATTGAATGATTTCTGTTTGTTGGTATTTTTTGAATACAGCACTTTCGCAACAAATCAAACAATTACTGATTCTTGTTTGTTTTTCAATACAAAATAGTTAACTTTTCACTCGTCTTTAAACAATCTATTTTCTTCGAATGTTTTTCTCTTGCAAGATATGAAAGATAGTTAAAAATTAGTTCCACTCATAAAATGGTCGCTACTCCACTGTTGTCTATTATCACTAATCAGAAAAAAAAGTATCAATTCGCATCCATACGACATCGACCACAAAAAGCAAAATTGATTTTTTAATAAAGAATTTCCCACCAAATTTTCATAAATAAAGGAATTTCTCAGAGCAATGGGCCATGACCGGGCCACTTAAAAAGGCCCGGTGGGCCGCAGGTTAAGTATCGCTGGTTAAGAGTGTCTCACTATATAACCTAAGAAGCCCCACATATGTAATATAAGTTGCAGTTTCTCAACCCTCGATCAACAATTTTGTAATTGATGTCACACAGTTTGGATATATATTTATTTTAATTTTAATTAAGATAAGATGCATAAGTACTATAATATTAACAAACATTTTGCAATAAAAAACATCAATATACCTCTGGCGCCATCCAATATGGTGACCCAACAGATGAATGTGTTTTTCCCTCCGTATCCTTTACTAAAGCACAAGAACCTGCAAAAGAATAGTTGAATTTTTTTGTTAATATAACTTAAACAAATTGTCACGCATTGCATTTGCTACTAAGAAAATATGGTACTTCCGTATTACCGTAGACTAATATTGACAAATAAAACACTGGGCTCAATTCATGTGACGTCCTTTAGTCACATGATAATGATAACCACGTGTTTTCAGCCAATCAGTTCAAAATCCCATGTGACGTCATAGTCACACGATAAAAAGCAATCTTGTGTTTCCAGCTAATCAGTTCAAGAGCTTCGCTGTGTTGCCAACTTTTGACCTTTTCAGAAACTTTCTCTTAAAAAATATAAATTTGGCAACAGCAATAATTCACACAGGTGAACAAAATGCATTTTATTTAAAAGTACATGCATAAAATAAGAATTTTTTTTAAAATTTAAAAATCTTTTGAAGAAATTCATTTTTTATAACATTTGAACATTTTTACCCATTATAAAATTTGAAATTTTATCCTTAGTTTTACAAATAGAGCAACAAGTACAATTAGTTTGATGTCTGTTTTGATTTCGATGGAGAACATGCGTTTGTTTTTGTCATGTGACCGTCATAAATTGAGCCCATTGTTCTTTATCATGCGCAGGAACGGTTTTCCACTATTGGCTGCATATCGTGGCATTTGGCGACGTTTTTTGATTTGAGTGAATGGAAAAAAACATTTTTTTTTTTCAATAACATGTTGAAAATTCATTTATTTGCTTACTTAAATATAAAAATAAATAAATGTTTTCTAATAATTTTATGCATATTTGTATTAAGGTGATTTCATATGTAGGGCAAAGGCTTACAAATCAAATTCTGTGTATAAATTTTCAAAATTATATTT
This sequence comes from Trichonephila inaurata madagascariensis, assembly GCA_019973955.1. Taxonomy (NCBI): domain Eukaryota; kingdom Metazoa; phylum Arthropoda; class Arachnida; order Araneae; family Nephilidae; genus Trichonephila; species Trichonephila inaurata. The sequence continues at coordinate 298,450 of BMAV01009788.1, forward strand.
TATATATGCAAACTATATTCAAATTTCCATAGAAAATTTTTGGAACTTACATATTTTAGCGTCGATCAATTTAATGAAATCAAAAGACGCTTCCAAGTGCTGAGCTTTGCAGTCAATAGTGAAAATCTTTCCCGAGCATGTTCGCACTCAATAATAATAACGATGACAACATTTGGCTACATTATTTCAATTGGCGACGTCTTTTGATTTGGTGAAACAAGTAAATACAAAAAATACAGCGATGGCCAAACCAAATGACCTCGCGAGCCACTTCGAAAAAACATTATAATCCCGCGAGCCGGCGTATAAAGATATATATCTTTATATTAGATTTGGACACATTACAAACATTTATTGGAATGAAAACTTGAGACAGATTGATATAATATTATTGTTCCATTGTTTTTCATGTATACAAACATTTTTAATAATTTCTAATGGGCTGCAGATTGGGGATTAACCATTGCAGACCTAGTACATATCCCGTGAGCTAGTATCTCTTTTTAGTGTGGCACCATACAGGTGGATATCACAATAACCGCAGGTAATTTGGATGCACAGTTTCCTCCCAAGAGGAGGAAACCTGAGCTCTGACGATGCGAACCTGTATAAGGATTTAACTTTGCCGAAAGCATCCAAGCCGAACAGACACTCTACGAATCTTTTATATGCCGTATAATCATACACACATGTGGTCGTTGTCGATTTTCTGCATCAAGAATATCCACCGACTTGGGCCGGGATCGAACCCGCAACCTTAGGTGCAGAAGGCCAGCAACAAACCAAACACGCCATCCAGCCGGTCATGTATACAAACACAGATAATATAATAATAATGATATAATGATCAAATACTGTTTAATTTATATAATTAGTGGGATATTTGTTTCTCAACCTATTCATTTAGTTTTTGCAAGTCGATCTCAATGCATGTATTTGAGTATTATAATAGAAGTTGCAAGATTTCGTCCGTTAAGGTATCCGACTACGTTCGGAATCGTGATTTTGCAAAAGAGTGTAAATGGATAATATTTATGACATTTAGTGTCATTTAGATTAGAAAATGTGTATAAAATTGTTTTAAGAATATTATTACAATAAAAAATTATTTAAGTAAAATATTTTGACAAAAAATGAACATAGAATGAACAATTTTCAAAATATTCTCCTTTTGTGAAAAATGCTTCTATTATAATAATATTTTGCCTGTCTATAGCTCAGACCTCTGTTCAGAGGGTCAACTTGAATTTGTGAGATATATAACTTAGAAGTGGGTTTATCCATATTTTACGACCACAGAGGGGAGAAATTTTAAGAAAAAAATGCCGATAATTATATATATATATTTCAATGGGTTGTAACTCTGAAAATAATGTGAATGTTTCAAAACTCATAGTTGAGCCTCTGTACAGTGGTCTGAGCTATATACAGGCAAAATATTATTATAATAGAAGCATTTTTCACAAAAGGAGAACATTTGGAATAAAGGTTATTCTAAGTGAATGGTTTGCCGAAATATTGTATTTAAATAAATTTTTTTTTCAAAATGTCCTTAAAACAATTTTATACATGTATTCTAATCTAAGTGACACTAAATATCATGAAAATTATCCATTTATGCACTTTTTTAAAATCATGGCTCCGAACGTAGTCGGATACCTTAAGTTTGAGCATGATTCATGTCTGATAAATTTCAATTTCGAAAATAACAGATCCGCAGTAACAGAAACTACATGATGAAACGGAAACAGTTTTGGTATTTATTTGGTAATGTATATGTATATATACATATAACAAAAATATTGTACACAGTAGTCGTATTTTCTAAAGTTGTAATGAATCTTGCGGGCCACGTGTTGACCAACCCTGGTATAATATACGTATGTAATACATGCTCAAATATAGAATTTGCCAATAATATATTTTTTTTTCAAGATTCGCGCGAATGAAACCTTCCACAATATTTAAAATCTGAGGTATGTATTGAATATCTAGGAAGGTCGCCGAGCATGCACATCACTGGTCTAGTTCACAGATAAGTATTTTTACATAAATTGACAAACTTTTGGCTGAATATGAACCTTGTGTGAATAAAACCAATTATAAGTATGTATAAAAGCAGATGGGTTCTACTTAATTCTTTATAAATTAAAACCTTAACTTTATCGAAATTATACGTAGAGCTTCAAAGTATACAAAGCCAAAAGAAATTATGGGAACCACGATTAATTTTATATCAAAGAGTATTGATGAAAATAAAATAAAAATGTCAAATTTGTTAAAAAAAGAATCGTAAAATTGATTAAACATTTTTGGAGAATTCCTTTTGATTCCGAAAACGTGTCTGACAAAAGGTAATTAATCAAATTCTGGGATGCCATAAAAGAGTTTTCTTGGATCACTTCGGATGATTAATTTTGCTTTAATGGCTTCATTTTCTGATTCAAAGTATTTTTAAGTCGGAAGAATTGCCAACAATAAAAATCAATATCCAACTCGATATTAATTACACCACCTTACATCAATTTAATTTTTTTTGTCTGCGTTTTAACGTAAGACTCTGTAACTCAGATTAAATTACTTTGTTCTAATTTAAAGATATTTTTTTTCTGATAAGAAGCTTAATAATATACAATTTTAAACATATTTTTAAAGATATTTTAAAGAAAAAAAAATATTTTAATAAAACGGTTAAAATAGTTTTCTATCTGTTCTACCAGTTCAAAATACATAGATTATCAGTCAAAACATAAGATCTTCTCGAAACCACTTAAGTCTACATTTATTAAATAATAAACAATTACTGAATAGAAACAAACTTAAATGTGCTATTTGGCAGTTTTGGAATATTTTTCGCAACCTTCGAAATAGGTTGCCAATTTATCATAAGGGTTACCAAAACCTTAGTATTTCAAGAGTTACTTAAAACAGCTCTTACCCGTACAAAATGGCTATCGAACTAAAAATCATCATGACGAACATTCTATGTGACGGTTCCTATTCGCGCTTTTTCACTAATCCTCTTGGGAAAATACTTCTTTAACTATTGTTTGAGTTTAAAACCACCTTCCGTAGAGAGAACTTGATTTTATGATAATTTGAGTTCTATTTAAATCCAAGCAAGTTGAGTGTTAGAGTTCGTCGTTAGGCTGCTATTTAAGTGAGATTAACGCAGTGATTCTTGGAAGCCTTGGTGAACTTGAGAAGAAGCTTCAAACTGGAATATTCTGTTGACCCGGGCTTGATCTGGCGAGTGCTGTTTCATCGGATCACAATCAGTTAAGTGCTTAATCCTTTATCTTAGGAATTTAGGGTATTTAATTAATATAACTGCTCTCTCTAGGTTTATAATCTTGCTTGATAATAAATTGATTGAAAAAAATAAACTCATTTTTGTAACAATGTCCATTCATTCGGCGTCCCTTAGCTTCACCTGCGACCTTAAGGTCGCGACATCTACACTTCCTTTTGTCGCTTCATTCAGTGATTAGCGAAGCTGATTGCTGTGCCGTAGAGCCTGGGTTTGAATGCCGGAAAAGGCATGGATGTTTGTAAATGTATAGTGCCTTTGCGGCATGGGGGTACTCTAAATAGCCGTCGAGCCGTAAGCCCTCTCTTGCGATTGGTGGAAGAGGAAGAGAGGTAGGAGGCTCCTGACCACCTCTAGGACGTTCTCCCTCAAAATTGGAGTAAAACCGAGCCAAAACGCACTGTCACCTGCACAGTGCTCAAAACTATTGCTAACTACAGGTATACATCCAGTCCTTTCGTGGGCCTTGATCTGACATCGTCAGACAGATGGCATTAGTAAAAACAACAACATAGTTCATTTTAATTAAAAAAAATTCTGTTTAGACCATTTTCTCCTTTAAATTAATACTAAAAATCTTTTATTTTTCATGAGTATGCTCTGAGACAGATGTTTTTCGATCTAAGCCATGTTCTAATTTTCTGTCATTTTCCTTTTTCTCTATTCTTTATATAGCTGCTTTACTCATGGTGTGTTGCTGGGTGATTTCTTTGATCATCCAGCAAGAATAATAAATAAATAAGAAAAGTAGTGCGGAAAATCAGAATTTTCAAATTCACGTTCAATCGGGGTTGTTAAACTTAAGAATCATTATCATATTATTGTTTAGTTAAAAGAAAAGTATAACAAAAAATATTTAAAAAAACTATTAAAATAAAAAGTGATAAGTTCATATGTATTTAATAATTTATACAAACAAGGTAAGTATAATTGTATCTATGGAATTTTACAGTTCAGAGTGTTGCATAAAATTATACATGGTATGAATGGTGCATCCCTTATTAATAGTAGTACTCGAAACAAATTGATATGATTTTACATCTTGGATTTGTTATGTTGAGTGTGTTCGAGATTATCATCAAAAAAGTATATTGAGAAATTTTAAAATATACCAACAGCATCTCAATTGGGAAAAATAGTCTATGAAGATTTAAATAAAGTTTAAAGTTTATAATGTTGATTAATTCCATTCATACATGGTTTATTTTCCTTAAACATTTTTTAGTCCTATGTTAAATGCCGTTACACTATATTTCTATGTAAAATATATTTATCAGAGTATTTTTTTATATCGTTTGAAATACAATTTTCACATAAATACAAAAGATATTTAAATAAACATTGGTTGACGATGATATGATGAATACAATTACTTGTTCTTCAGTGAATTCAAAACAGACATTAGAGTTCTACTTGTAAATTTTAGATAAAATTTAAAATTTGATATTTGGAAAAAGATGTTCGAATATTAAAATTATTCAAAAAGTTTTTGAAAATTAAAAAAAACAAACATTTTATTTACTTTTATAAATTATTATTGACAAATGTGTACTTTTTAAAAGAAAGTTTTTGCAAAAAGAAAACGTTGGCAACAGCGAAGTGCATGAACTGATGATGTACTTATCATGTGTCTGTGACGTCACATGAATTAATGAGCTAATTGGCTGGAAACATGCGATTGTCGTTTTCATGTAACTATGATGTCAGATGAATTCAATCCATTATTATAGTTGCTTAGCAACATTTTGAATTTTGTAAATCAGTAATATCATCTGAGTTTCAGCAAAATTTTCATTGCAATAAAACAGCCGAAATATAATTTTGCAAAGCATAAGAAGTGTTCCTTTCCCACGAAAAAATCTAATTTTTTTACTGCGATTTTGGTGTTGTGTTAATCGTCATTGATAACCTCAAGCAAAATATGAAGAGACTCGGTTATGAGTCTCTACATGTTAAATACAAATTAATAATCACTAATTTTACTTCACCGAATATATTTTTGATTATTGAACAGTTTAAATACTATTTAAAAAGGCTGTTATTTCTATTTATTATTAATATTCTATTTTATTATTATTTCTAAACATTAAATTTTATGATTTTTTATGCATTGCTTGCTTGTAACATTTTTGCTTGCTTCCATACCGATTTTTTCATTATCGAAATTTTTTTTATATTCAGATTGTGGCAACACTTTAAAATAAAAATAATTCTTTAAGTAAGTTAAACATTCGTGAATTTGAGACAGTATATTTTTTACCAACAAAAGTACAATGTTTATTTGTGTCTCCAAATTGAAAAATAGTGATGTCCAATATTCACAAAATTCTCATCTTATGAAGTTATTATAACAAATTAAAAAAAATCCACACACTAAATTTATTGCATATACTGACTGGATACATAAGCAAATTCACTAAATAAGTTATATAAATCAACAAATAATAATTTTTTTTATCACTAGCTACAACAACATAACTTGATACAAGATAGAAACTAGAATTACGAATTAAAAGAGCTACAGTAAAAAAAAAAAAAAAATTAAAAGAGGAATGAAATGATTGCTAAAATTCAATCCACTTCTACAAAAGAGATTCTGTAATAAAAATCAAGTATTTTTTATGATGAATGACGCTTTATACCACAGCTAATGGCATTCTAATTGCAGGAGATCGGTTTTTTTTATTTATCGCTAAAACCATCGTGAAGAAACTTTTTTAAAGATAGCAACGTTTTTTGGGTAATTTGGCAAGGGGAACAGGTATCGTTCAAATATCAGCAACTTTAGACGAGCTTTAGGGTGATCATCAAGACTTAAAGTAAAAAAAAAAAAAAAAAAAGAAGAGGAAAAACCCGATATAGGATTCAACGTAACAATTTTATAAGAATTGTTATGAAGCCTTTATATCTGAATGCTTTAATATACGTAGTGTCTTTCGAAAACTGTTACCTTATCCTATAAGTAGATAAAACATAAGTCTCTTTTTCGTCTAATACAGGCTGAGTCATCTAAATTGTTTTTACTCAATAAGATGGATGATAGTACCCATCCAGATGAGCAATAACTACTATTGAACATAGGGTCAAAGAGAGAGGCAAAAAAAGAAAAAAAAAGTAAAATTAGAATTAAAACCTGAACTTACAACTCAGTATCGGAAAACCGTATGAACGATACCAAAAGTTGTCCGATATATTGCTCAGAGTTGAGTTGAGTTGAGTTTGGTGTTTTATGGCGCAAGAGCCAATTTTGGCTATACTGCGCCAAACATTCATAGGTCTGTGGTCTGGAAGGGAAAAGAAGAAATTGGATGACAAGATGGAAGGTCGAAAATAGAGAAGGATCACTGGGGTACCCGGGGTAGTGACACATGTGTTTACCAAAGATAGTAAACCCCTTGGGAAAAGGAAAAGATCACTAGGGTACCTCGGGATTGTGACACCCGGGAAGGTGAGCCCCCTGAGGGGAAATATTGCTCAGAGAAAAACTCACAGTAAATGATCAAAGTCACAAATGACCTTGAGAATAAATGATTTTTGTAACCTCTCGTAGAATCTTGGTGGTGTGTTAATTTTGCCTGCAGCAACTGTGACGAGCTCACGCGTCTTTTCCTTAACATAACCTCTGGGTTCTTTGGGGGCCAAGATTAAAGGCAACTCTTTTCCAACCAAAACCCAAGAAGCGAAATATGAAAAAGAAATGCAAATAAGATAGCTTTTAAATAACAGAAGTTTCAGTAAGTGAAATGGCAATTTGGGGAATGTTATGTAGGAAAGAGATAAAAGTGTGAATTGACAGTCAATTGTGAAGTTACATGGAAGATAAGCCATTAAATCAAGGTGCATACCATTGCACGCGCGCCCAGAGGTTTCTTCATAAGATTGAATCTAAATTTGGATTAAGGTAGGATTGATTATTTGATATTAGGATTTGTAATATTATTAGAAGTGAGAGTAGGCGGATTAAATAATTATAGTGGTCTAAGTTACGCGATTCGGTTTAACTATTACTGTGGGTTTGTTCATTATAGATTCTCGCTTAATTAATATTATCTAAATTGTTAGACATTTAAGTTCCATTCTTAATAAAGTCATATTAAGAATTAAAAATGTCTATTCCTTTTGTAAACCCTACACCTCTAGCTCACGCTGACAATCAAAGATGCGGTCACCCAAGGGGGGCGGTATCACACAATGATGAATCTCACCACGAGATTTACCGCCGAATGCCGAATACCCTACACCATAGATTGGACATGGTGAACCTGTTGCTCGGCTTTTTCGATCACCAGACCTCAGCCTCCACTGGACTTTTTCTTTTGAGGATACATGAGCTCTATAAGGTACAAGATGCCTGGGGATTCAGCGAAAGATCTCATCGCGAGAATCGTTGTCGCCGCAGACGAAATTAAGTCCGTTTTCCCTCGAGACAATTTTGTGAAAGTTAACTCATTTCATGTCATCGCTTCTCTAGTGTGAATAGGTGAGAATTCCTTTCCCACTTGGACATAAAATTGACTGAAAATGGAGTACCATAGAGGGAAAAGGATGCTGGACTCATCACTAAAGTAAGTAAGTCCCGAAAAGCAATAAAAAGCTTTTTTCATTTTCGATACACAAGTAGCCGTGTGTGAAGAGCCAACCTCCGCAATATCTTTTAAGTTGAGTCAACTAGTGGAGAACTAGTGGGAACGTGGTTTTTGAGTGTTTGAGGGAATGGCACAGCAGGGATTCCCATTGGATCCCGTGGAAAAGGACCCAGGCGATTTATCTTGGAAACTAGCTCTAGACTGTCTGCTTCTTTTGATAGGTGCGGCAAAAGTTGAATCATATGAAAGGACTCAAAGAAAACACCCAGAATCTTCTAGATGGTGCTCCAGTCATTCTTTCACCGGTATCCAACAACACTCAAAGTCACCGCTTTGAGCACTTACTGTCAGTTTTTCACTAAGAATTTAATCAGATTGTGCAATTTTTGATATAGTTTGTTCGATTTCTCAACAATAAAATTACAATTAAGAGAGTAAAATTAGAGTTTAAAGTGTAAAATTAGAATTGAG
>BMAV01009788.1:314368-329073 GCA_019973955.1 Trichonephila inaurata madagascariensis
CACAAAGAGAAAAAAAGTTGTAGAGCCTGCAAGAAATTAGAGTTCAAGAGACATAACAAATGCAGATGTAAAAAGAGTCTCTGGACTTAAATGAAGACCTATTATGAAGTCTAAGGCTGTCACTGAATAAGGCCAGCGATTTAGGGTTAAGCAATACTTTGTGGATCCACATTCCCCGTAACATATATATGTACTAGAGTGGATCAAGGTTATACGAAAAATAATGCTATTAATCGGAGCCTACCTATGTTTAAAAGATGTTCTATGGTATGGAGATAGAAGAAAAATAATTAAAAAACAAGAATTTAAAAATTTAATATTCCCACAAAGAGTTGAATTTTCGAAAAAAAAAATTAATTTTGGTTGGATGATTTTTGAATCAAAATAAACAGATTTTTCAACAGTATAAAGAAACAAAAGGGATTATTATTAATAAATATATAGTGAGTAGAATGTAATGTACATTGCAAAGTTTGAAAACACCGACTGGCACCACCGAATCTATCGAATCCAAGAGATTTTTCCGTCTTCCACTTTATCGTGCACTGCAACTTCGGCAGTGGGCTCTTTAAAAAAAATTAATGCCTCTGAAACTATTAAATGTACTTGATTTTTCTTGTAACTATTTAGTAGGTATCCTTTCATTGTAATAAACCTTAAAAAAAGCATTAAAAGGTCTGTTTTCTACAATAAAAATTGACATTTACCATGAAAAAAAGCTTAAATACCTAAATTTTATTCCAGTTATGGCAGTACTTAACATAACATTTAATTTTTAATTTTATTTTTCTCTTTATCTATTTATCAAAAAACATCTTAGCTACATCTGAAATTCTGAAACAAAGACTTTTCGATTAAACATAATATATATATATATATATATATACCGTAAAATCCGGTGTATAACGCGCACCTATACTTTCAAGCAGAATTTTTTACTTTTTAGGTATATTCGCCATATAACGCGCACCCCCTTTTTAACGAAGGAATATGAAGTATTGGTATACATTGTTTTTTTTATGTTTTGAAGTAATTTATTCGAAGTATTATCCCAGGTTTTTGAAAAAAATAGTATACTTCTAGAACTACAACTCTTTTAGCTCATAAGGCAAGTCATTTGTTTTAAATAAACAGTGTTTCGGTACATGTAGAAGTAAATTTTTTTTATGCTTACCTCTTTTGTTATTTTTAAAAGTAACGTTTTCATACCCGGCGTATAACGCGCACCCTTAATTTTCTATCCTTTTTTTTGTGTTCAAAGTGCGCGTTATACGCCGGATTTTACGGTATATATATATATATATATATATATATAATGAAAAATGTTAATAAATTAATTAAAAATTTAAATCGAATACATTTTTTTTGAATACCATACGAATTACGAATACCATATTTCGAAGCGAAAGTCTTATTTCATTTAGCATTAAAAGAATTAAAACCTATATTTTGACAAAATCTCTAGTTAAAAGAATTATATCTTGCATTTTGACCAACCTAATCGTGATTCCATAGAAAAAGACTATCTTAAGAATTTATACAAGCCTTACTGAACGACTGAAATATTTCCCTAAAGTCAATTACGTAATCTATAAGAATAATTAATGCTTCCTTTCACTTGAAAATCGGATTGCAACATTCCTACTATATTATCTTTTTTTTTCCTTATTTCAAGGTAGAGAGGAATTTTCCTGGCTCTTTTTTGTTGCCTGGCACTTAAGTAAAGAGGATGCACAATTAACTCTCCTCATATTAAAATGACCGAAATGAACTTATGATTTGATAACTGCAAGAGTTTTGATCTTGCCAAAATTACAAAATTGCCCCTATTAACCAAATGAATTCGTCAATATTTGACTTTATTGAAATCAATTATTGTCTTTGTCTTTTTTTTTAAAAAAAGAAATATTATTAAGAATTGATATATTTGTTTCTTGTATCGAAATATTTTCACAAAGATAAAAGTACAAACTTTACTATTCATATAAATATATACTTTAAACAGGAAAAATATATAATCAAGGTATCCGACTACGTTCGGAACCGTGATTTTAAAAAAAGCGCATAAATAGATAATTTTCAAGATATTTAGTGTCACTTAGATTAGAATACATGTAGAAAAATGTTTTAACGACATTTTGACAAAAAGACATTATTTAAATACAATATTTAGGCAAAAAATTAACTTAGAATAACCTTTTCTTCAAAATGTTCTCCTTTTGTGAAAAATGCTTCTATTATAATAATATTTTTCCTGTATATAGCTCAGATTTCTGTACAGAGGCTCAACTATGATGTTTGAAAATTTCACATTATTTTCAGAATTACAACCAATTGAAACAATTATCGGCGTTTTTTTCTTAAAATTTCTCCCCTCTGTTGTGTCGTAAAACATGGATAAACCCACTTCTAAGTTATATATTTCAAAAATCATAGTTGAGCCTCTGTACAGGGGTCTGAGTTATATACAGGCAAAATATTATTATAATAGAAGCATTTGTCACAAAAGGAGAATATTTTGAAAATGGGTCATTCTATGTTCATTTTTTTATCAAAATATTTGTGAACTTAAATATAATTTTTTATTGTAATACTCTTCTTAAAACAATTTTATATACATTTTCTAATCTAAGTGACACTAAATATCATAAATATTATCCATTTATATGCTTTTCTAAAATCACGTTTCCGAACGTAGTCAGATACCTTAATAGAAATATATTTACAGTAACGATTTTTTGTGATTGTTAAATTCATATAACCAATATATTTAATTGGAATTTATACAAAGGAGTTGATTTCCTAAAATAATTTAGAAATCCTCTTGTTAACAATTATGTCTTGAAACAACGGTAAATACCACAGAGATGTTTTTTCTTCGGTACCACAGCAAATTGATTTAATTCGATTTATTAAAAACTAGCGGTTTGCCATCTACTTCATTGATGTTATATGACTAAAAATATCTCATGATATTATATGGCTATATATTGTTTTTATATATAAATTATTGTTATCTATCATATGTCCTAGTATTAAACTTTCGATTGTAATGAAAAACAACAATCCTATAGCTTTCTTCTCTTGGTTTAAAAACAAGTAATAAAAAAAAATTAAGTCAATTTCCACTTAGACCATCAAAGAAACGATTTATTTTCGCTACTTTTTATTAAATAGTTACACTTAATATAAATATGTATATACATATGACAGAATCACTACATTAAGTGGTGATTAATTTTTATTTATTATTATTAGAGTAACGTATTGTCATCCAAAACAATCGTGTATATAAAATTTTAGTTCAACTGAATGCTTTTAAACGTGAGGAAAAAAAAATCTTTTAAAGTTTGGACCCAAGTCGCTATAAAAATGAAACCAACGTGGCTGTACCTGTAATTCTTTAAATAATTAGTTCCAGTCAATTAATTTCAATTAATTATAATTAAATAATTGTATTTTTACCCAAAACAATAGTGTATAGAAAATTTCAGCTGAAACGAGCGCTTTAAAATGTGAGAAAAAAACAGTTTCACGTTTTGACACAAATCGCCAAAAGGGTCGCTAAGTCGCCAAAAATGATGCCAGCGTGGCTATATTTGTAATTCTTTGAATAATTAGTTTTAATCAATTAATTTTTATTAATTATAATTAAATTACTGTATTGTCATCCAAAATAATCATGTATATAAAATTTCAGCTCAATTGACTGCTCAAAATTGTATTTTATTAAAGATTGAAAATTCCACGAATATAAATCAATATATATAGAGAGAGTGTGAGCTAATAGTAGGAATTGAGAAAGACAGCAATTACATTTCTAAAGCAGAAGTATATTTATCTTTTATGCCCCCATAACTCTCCTTCCTCTGAATCGATTTTCGCAAAATCCCTTTTTAGCGACTCTTCTCAACAAACGAAGCTTGTTTAACAGATTTGAAACCTGTAGGTTTAATAAATAAAAAACGTTTATTTATATACGTAAATATTACAATTTTTTAAATCTATAACAACTTTTAAACCCTTTTGAGAGTCAATTTCCGCAAAACTCATTTTTAGCGGATTCCTACAGAGCAAAAGAAACATGTTTCGCCGAATTTCAAGTCAATAGATGTTTAAGTTCAAAAACGAGAATTTTTTTTACTTATAACACCCAGAAACCTCTTTGTGAGTCGATTTCTGCTAAAAAAAAAAAAAAAAAAAAAAACTCAGTGAATTTCTACTCAGCAAAAGAAAAATCCTTGCCGAATTTCAAGTTTGTGGGTCTAATAGTTTGGAAGATATCGTGATGAGTAAGTGAGTCGCTTTTCTTGTAAACATATTCTCTATACATACATACATTTTTAAACATGCTACGCTTTAGAGCTTAAATTGTTTTTTTTTTTGTTAGAAACTTTCAAATATATATAAGCATTTTTATTTTAAAAACTTGCTGGTATACCGGTTCTTCGCACGGGTGAATTTAAAAATAAAAAAAACAGACTGAAGGATAAAGAAGTTTTTAATGAGTTAATTTTATACGTGAATTTAAATTAAACAACAACAAAAAAGCTTTTTGCATATCTCAGCTAAACAAACAAAAAAAAAACATGTTTGCTAAATTTTAAGTCTTTAGATATAATAGCTGTCCACGTGGAATTTAACAAAAAAGTGTTTATTCACTTCGCAGAGTTAACGAAAACTTAATACTTACGTATTCTACCTAAAGAAATACCTATGCTATAAGTATAATGTCATTCTTCTACTTTGTGAATCTATGTTTCTTTTTTGTTTTATTTATTTTTTTCCCTTCTTTTTTTGTTGAGCAAGGGGTGAAAGGGACGCATGACGTTTGACACTGTCGATAGGGTGAGGACCAAAATCGTTAGGATCAAAATAAGTCTAAGTAGCAGTAAGGTGAAACGCGAACACAAAGGAAGCTGCAAGGAAGGGGGTGAAAGGGACGCATGACCTTTGACAATGTAGTTAAGGACTGTAAAATCATTAGGATCAAAGAACATGAACGGGAAATGTCGCGAGTGGCAGCAACCTAATCAAACAGAAAAGTTTAATATAACTGCTAGAAATCCTTGAGACAGAAGCCTCGCGAAAGTAAATAGTCCCTATTGAATAAAAATAATCCCTATTTGAATCGGATATTGCTCACTATTTTATTAGTTTTAATTTTATTTTCTCAGAACCCTAAATTTTTTTCTAAAATAAAAGTAGCCTAAGTTACTCCTTATAACATTAGCTATCTGCCAATGGAAGCTCCGTTAAAATTGGTCCAGCCGGTTTAGAGATTAGCCGGAACAAACAGACTGACAGATCTACAGACAGACAGACAAAAATTTTAAAAACTGATTTTTTCTTATAAGTACCGTATATACATTTAAATGTATTTAGTAAAAAGCTGATAATTTCAAATTACAAACAGACATTTCATTTTTATTTATATGTATAGATTGATAAAGATATAATAATTTACAAATTGGTCAATTTTTTCTTTGCTTACATTAGTTTCCTAAGTTTTTAGAAAGAAAAAAATGTAAATGTTTTAGCTGTAAAGTGAAGTACGGAATTTATGAAATATTTTCCTTTCTTTTTTAAAGATATTTTTTTCCCTTTAAAGTAAAGCAGTATATTTACATGTATGGGTTTTTAGAAAAATATTGAAGATAAAGGCTTTTAAGGATAAACCTTTCTATAGGAAATTTTTTTTTTAAGCAAAAGAGTGTATATTTTAAAACTAGTACTTTAACTATTCTTTTAAAAATATAACCCTCTCTGAGAATCAATTTTTATAAAAAGATGTCTTTTTGCATTATTTAAGAAATGTTTATGTCTATATAAAAATCCAGATAACTGTTCATATTTATGTGTATGACTACTTATTCATAATTTATTTAAATTTTCGGTTTCTTTATAATGAATGGTACTAAAATGGAATTGAGAGTTAGACAAGGATAATATTTCCGAAATTATGAAAAATTATTTTTTAAAGAAGATTTGTAGATGTTAACAAGAAGTTTCTAAATTTTAGGAAACTGGTTTAGAAAAGTCAACGACATTCATGTTCTTAAAAATTTGAACAACTCGAAAGAATCATCAGAATTATATGAAATTTAATGCAAAATTGAATGGTTTTGATATAATTAAATGATAAAAATTGTAAAGCAAGAAAACTGTTTAAGAGGTGTTGGAAAGCTAAAATCTTATTTTTTTGATAACTTGAGGTTTTTACATTTTCAAATTGTATAGAATTTAACCTTTCTAAAAATACCTTACTTAAACTTTTAGGGTAATTAGAAGCCCTTAAAACCTATTTTTAAATTATCGTTGAAACTGGGCTACGTCCATTTGAATGGAGAAAAATGTAAACAAAGTACTTCGTTTTTGCTTAAAAGCTGAACGTCTGATATAAACCAAAACATGTATCTTTTATTGCAAATTGAGACTTTTATTTTTTTTATTTCCTAGCCGATTAGAAGTTTCACTGTACACATTAAAATCAACTTATCTCAAAATGTCAATTTTGATGTTCGATGTACCTTTTCTAAGAAACTACTGTTCACAAGTTTGTAAGCGTTTATGATATATTTATAACGATGACTAATAAATACTGAAATGAGCTTTTTGTAAAAAACTCAAAAACTTATTTTTTACAAATTTTTTTATGTGAAAAATGGGTCAAATGTCACTATGTTTCATAAAATATTTTATAAATTATGAAAAAGTTCAAAATTGACTAACAGCTCATATCAGTATAATGAGTAAGGTGTACTTTAAATCGTATGAAAAATTTCAAGCATGTGCATGTAACAGATTTTGAGAAAAGGTACATCGAAAACAACCAATTAAACATTATCAGTATAGAGGTTTCCTACTCCCCTTAAAAAGTTTGAAATCAGTATTTGGTGTAGCCTATACGCTTTGTAATAAGTGCTGCTATACGTCGTAACTTGAAGTCAAACCAATTTTGAAAGTACGCCTGGGAAAGATAATTCCATATATTTTGTATATGTACTCAAAATTCATCTGTTGTAGCTGCAATGATCACGACCATTATTTCATCAGGTTCTTCCCTTGCTTGATCAGAGTTTCAACTTCATCCAATAGAGATTGCACAGATGCACATTTCTTTCTTTATATATCTATATATATATTTCTGTTCATTAACATCAGGGGTGTCCAACCCAAATGACCTTGCGGGCTACTTCGGAAAAACATTATAATCTCGCTGGAGGCACATAAAAATACGTACCTTTACATCAGATTTGGAAACAAAAAACATTTTTTGGAGTGAAAATTTAAAACAAAATGAATTATTATTATTGTTTTCATTATTTTTCATGTATACGGACATAGATAATATAATAATGTTTATATAATATAATAATACAATAATCATATAACGTTTAAAATATTACAGTTGCAATTTTCTTGAAAATTACGGTGTGTTCCTATTGAATTGATCTTTCGTTACTCATTGTTGAAATTTGATAGTGCTGTCATTCGCAAACGATTAAGTATACATTGCCCTTTATCTTAACCATCCTGAATATTTTTTTAAACTTTAAAAAACATCTCTGACTGCCTCTTGCTTTTTGGGCACTCCAAACAGAAAAGGAGGAGGAGAAACGAAAGTCGCACCCACAGAGAATCATGTACCATCCATAGTAAATGATATGCGTAATGCACAATTCGAAATTTATTAAAAAAGTAATTTACTATAGTAAAACCAGATGTAACTGTTTGATAAAATATATAAATCTATTTTTTTATCTAAAGGACATTTCTATTATCAAAAAGGATTTATTTTAAAACAAGAACAGGTAACAGGCAAATACGTTGTAGATTTATATATATATATATATATAAATTTCCCCTCAATAAATTTCAAAATGAAAAAACTTTAAAAATCCGATATTTAAAGATTTTTTAAAAAGAGTCGGAAGGCCGCAATTTACGTATTGGTGGGCCGCGTGTTGGACACCCCTGATTTACATTTATGAACCATAATGAGACGTACAACACAGCTAGCTGAACCACTAAGTAGTTCACATAGGTAAATGGTTGCATGTTTATAGAAAATACAGTTGGACATCTATATAACGAAGTCGCTAAATCCCTAAATTCGTTATATAGAGGTTCGTCTTTTAATATACTTTATATATAAACCGCATAAGACAAATTTTATACTCATTAACACTATATATTAAAAAAAGTAATTATTAACATCTTTTTAAGATTAATATATGTTTATTTTATATATCTTACCCATCAAAAGACAAAAAAAAAAAAAAAAAAAAAAACTGCAAGAAAAAAAAGAAACAAGAATGTAGAAGAATGCACAGTAATTTCAATTTTAAGGAAATAATTTTATATTAAAATTAACGAATTTTGAGGTATCCGACTAGATTGAAAAAGTGCTTTTTAGGTGTTTGATGTTTGGTCTTGTTTGGGTCATTAGGGAAAAAAGAAATTAATTATTGAGGAATAAGGACTAATGCATAAAACTAGAGAGTTTTTTAAGTTCTTTTTATAGCATTTACTTTATCTAACTAATAAAAATATTTTTTTTAAATTCGTTTTTTGAAGAATGAACTTTTCATGATAATTTGTGCACAAAAATCGGGATATCTTCTAAATAATCCAATCAAATGCAATGAAATTCATAATATATATGATGTGGGCCCATCAGAGTGTAACAAACCGCAGGTTTTTAAGACAGATACATTTAAGCAGCTACATTTTACAGCCATTTTCAGCTTAGAACATGCAGTAATTTTGACGAAAAATCATGACCATCAAATTTAAATGCTAATAAAATATTTATTTCCTAAACTATTTTTTTTTTATCCTGCGGTTTGTGAGACTTCAGAAGGATCAAGAAGTATATCAATGACGTTAATATTGCATAATGTGCAATTTATTTTTATTTATCACGTTTTTCTTAACTTAAAATTTTGCTAAATTTTCACAAAAATAATTTTTTTTTCAAAAAAAGAGGGTGATACATGTTAGTTATTTAATAGTTATGACTTTTTAAGCCTATTTATGTTCTTTAAAACAATAAAAATATTCAGAAAATCAGTTTTTGAAAAATTTATCTCCGAACCTGGTTGGATACCTTAAGGACATTTTCTAATATTAAGCATACAAATAATATTAAATATACATTATTTTATAACTAGAACACGGAGACAAGGGACAACTCCTCTGAGGGTGAAAGGGAATATCGAAGATTTTTCTAGTGAACTGGTCAATGGGGGTTAAGGGTTACACTTCTTGGATGAAACGTCCAGAACTCTATTGCTGTCGGCGAGTTAGGATCTAATAAAACCAGTTCAATATTTATGACCACCATTAAATGTGTTAAAGAGAGAATAACTTGAAATTTTTTCAGAAATACTTTAAAAAAAGAGAGAACAAAAATTTAATCACAAAAGAAAAAGTTCGTTGCACTTCGCTATTGAGAGGTTATTTGAGGAAGAGACTCGTGAAATGTTCAAGGTTCCAGGAAAAAGTTCGCTATATAGAAAAATTCGCAATATAGAGGTTCGTTATATAGAGGTTCGACTGTATTTTGGAACAAAAGTGGTTGCGTGGGAAACTTAGTCAACCAAGTACCATAAGATTATAAGAAAACGATTGAAGCTCTCGAAAAAGAGGGGGATTTGAGACAAATACATTTTAGTTCCATGTCATTTAGGAGGATATTGGTATCACCAACACACAGTTTTCTGAGAATTAAAGATTTCGTGAGCCTACAGAGACTCTGTGCCCCATGCGACAGCTCCTGTGTTAATGCCTTAAAAGTAGGGTAATTTTGAAGAAAACTGTCCTAAAAAGGCTTATTATCTTATTCAAGAAAATTATATAAAACTAAATGTGTGTTCAATGTATGTATTTATTTTTAAATTTTGAGTAAATTTTAGCTTGAAATACCAAAAAGTAATAATTTTTTAAGAAAAACCAACATTTAGGGGTATTATGACTGAATGTTGGTTTTTCGGAAAAAGAAAAATTAAAAAAACAACATGTGTTTTAAACATAAAAGGAGAATTTTATTACACTTATGCACAATGTAAAAACACATGAGTTTTTTTTCTTGTGAGATAAATTTCAAAGCATGAGATAAAAAAAGCCAACACCACACGTAACAGTACATATACATCATCACCACTGCTCTCAGATTCACTAACAGAACTTTCAAAACAAACACTTATTTCAGAATCACTCTAAGATCCATTTATACTTAAAGTAGAATCCGATTTACTTCCTGACTAGCTCCGTAATTAATACAATATTAAAATATATATGCATATATTATCACAGAGCGCAACCCACGTGTATTCACGAAAAGCGGAACTAAGTAACTGAGCTAAGGTAACAAAAACATATCGCATATGTATATTTTTGATTGTATTAACATCTAATTTAATATAAAATATCTATAAATACATTACTAATAATCTGGTACTGCCATCTGATGAGAAATAAACATGATTCTGAGCATAAAAAATAGAAAATAGATAGTTTTAATCTTTTTCGCGCGTTACTTTTGAACTCTCCAGCCGGGAAATATCACGGGCACAAGAAATAAAGAGGAAAATTTCACCTCGTGATTTTGACGGGAGCGAGAAGAAAAGGGTTAAATCAATGCTTCTCAAACTTTCAATACTTGCGACCCACAATATTAAATCAAAATTTTCATCCCCCCCTCCATACAATAACAATATATTGAATTCGATAATACGATACTTTGACGCTAAAGCTACAATACGACTTTAACCTCTTCGCCACCGGCGTATATAAACGTCTCGCTCAGACTGCGTAAATTGTCCCGGACGTATATATACGTCTTTCCGAAATATGTTCACTACTATCCATAAAATTATTCGAAAGGCTTTGGAATGCAATAAAATGACCAAAGCATTGTTTGAGAAGGATTTACTAATTTCAGAGGATTTTCTTTATTTTCCCTTTCTCCCACCCCAGCCCCCAAATTCACCACATATGCGTGCATACGTCCAAAACGGTGGCATTGGGGAGTGAATAGCGTAACTTTTAATCTGCAGTTAAGAGATTAATTACAAGACGCACAAATAATCCAGATATGTGTTAATTTTTGCATATAATTTTATATATGACCAAACGGTGCGGGCACTGGTAATTATTAATAGTTTTTAACTTAGTATTGTTAAGGTAATTATAAAGTTCATTGTGTGCAGTACTGATACAATTATAAGTGTATTTTATATCGGTATAAATATATATTTTTTTCATTATGACAGAATGTATTTTGTTTATTTCACTTTCAAAAAATTAATAATTTTTTGAAATAATCTTTTGTTTTCGACTTTTTAATATGTTTGCGCTCCGCTTTTAGGGTTAGTACACCCTCCTAGGGGGACGCATCCCACAGTTTGAGAAGCGCTGGGTTAAATCATTAGAAGTAGAATATTTTGGAATAAAATGGGGGTTTTAAGTGTTTCGTTTTCAGGACTCCTCCTTGTTCAATGTCACGCAAATATCTTGTATTTATATCTACTGAAAAGAAGAGGGGAGGGGAGGGGAGGGGAGTAGGAAAGTAAGATAATGTCAATTCATTGTATTATTATTATTTTTTTTTATCCTACGCCTGGTCTGGAGCATTTCTTTCATCATTCTACTAGCAGCCCTGTATAGCGATAAAAAAAGCATATAAACAAAAATAAAATCTTTCATATGCTTCTATAGACTTGTCAGGTAAAAACTTTAAGACTTCAAGGCAGTTCTGAAGGTTGTCTCCATCCATATCACCATGAAGACACAAAGGGCACACACACACAACAAGCTGAACTCATGATTCCTATTCAGTGTAAATCTTTTTAAAGCTAATCAGACCCATTTGCAATCGTAAAACAAATGACTCCAAAGGCCCTAGGTTCTAACGGTATCTTTTGAGTTGGAAAGGTCTTTTCAGGATGAACAGTTACAAGAGAAAAGAAACCAGAAATGCGTTTTATTACTTCTAGCTTTGATGTAAGTTGTTATCGGGCTGAATATTGACTCATGGAATTACTGATGTGTTCATGCCGGAATATTTTCCATATACGTTCCAATAGGAGAGTTATTAGGCCAATTAGCGACACGATGCAGAGACGATCAAATACTCTTTCATTAGAGCAGTGCTTTTCAAAGTTTCAATATTCGCGACCCAATATTTAATCATAACTTTCATCGCACTTCCCCTTCCATACAATAACAATGCAATAATACTATACTTTGATGTTAAAACTATGATACGACTTTAACTTCTTAAGTGCCACCAGCCTATATAAACATTTCACTCAGTCAAAACGTTATTTTCCCTGGACGTATATATACGGCTTTCCGAAGTAAGATCATTTCCGTGCACAGATATTCATAAAATTATTCCGAAGGCTTTGGACTGTAATAAAAGGACCTGGACAATGTTTGAGAAGGATTTACTTATTTCAGATTGTTTTCTTATTTATTTCTTCTCGCCCCCAATACATCACATACGCGCGCCTACGTCGAAAATGGTTGGCATTGGGTAGCGAATTGCAAAACTTTTAATCGGTATTTTAGGGATTAATTATAAGCCATACAAATTATCAAGATAGGTGTTAATTTTTGTATATAATTATATATGGGACAATCCCATGGGGTTACTTGTAATTATTAAATTTGTTTCTTATCTTAATATAGTTAAATTAACTATCAAATACATTGTATAGCACTGGTATATTTATACGTGTAATATATCAGTGTAAATATGCATTTTATTTTTTTATTAAGTCAGAATGTATTTTTTTTCTTCAGTAAATTAACAATTTTTTAATGCTTTTGTTTTTGACTTTTCAATATGCTCGTGCCCCTCTCGTAGAGTTGTCACGCCTCCCAAGGGGCGCGCGCCCCACTGTTTGAGAAACGCTGCATTAGAGACAAAACGTTTGCTATTGGGAAGAGAATCTGGGACGACCTGGGAAGTACCAGAAACGAATGAATACAGGTAATAGAAAGGCTTGTCGAGTGCGTCCGGGTATTATCTTGTTGAAAATAATCCAGGGGTCTGTAAAATGAAGAAAAATCCTCCGGGATACTGAATTTCTTTGATGTCCCATTCTGTTGAAGGGGTTTCAGGAATGACTACCGAAAGGTAATGACTATGGAATGAAAGCACCTAGTATCATAATTCTAAGTTGTCAGTCTATGAGTCCGGTGAGTATCCAACCATTATCATGGACATCTCCAGACCAGTCTTCTCTGATAAAAGAAGCACAGTTTGAAGAGGGACTCATTATTGATCCCAGTTCTACTCCAACCTGGAAGATTCCAAGAAGAATGTGTCAGACATCTTTTCAAAAACTCCTGCCAAGAGCAATGATGAAAAACCGTCGGTTTAAAGGCTCCCATGATCCGAGCTCCATTTGCCGAGTCTTGAGATAGTCACTGATATCACTGGTATTTCAGCTACACGTAGGACCAATGCTAAAGACGTATTAGGAGCTGTGAGTGTCGATAGACCGATATCACTCTGTCTCGCATCTTGTGTCGTGATCGGTTAACTGATACATTCTCAATGTTGTTGTTTCTTATACCACCTGATCTCGACTTTGTCAGATCAAGAGCCTTAAAGCTCATAATGGCAAGGAGCTAGATGTACGCCTGTCATTATTCGTGACAATAGCCTGCCAATATATAGACGTACGCTTGTCAATAGCCTTGAGTACCATACAGGTGACAGAACACTTTGGGGGGGGGGCCTCCCACCTCTCGGCTCGACGGTTATTTAGAGTACCCCCATGCCGCAAAGGCACTATACATTTACAAACATCCATGCTTTCTTCGGGTTTCAAACCCAAGCCCTACGCCACAGCAGTCAGCGTTGGTAATCACTATACCGGATGGGCGACACTTTCTCAACGTTCTGTACGACTATAGTTCACCCACTCCTGTTAATAGCGTCGATTGGTAGGATTGGTCTGTTCCTAATGTCGAGCTACCCTACATTTTAACCCCCCAATTTCTTTTAGTCCTTTTGCACGTAGTTCAGCGTTTCTCAAACTGTGAGGTGCGTCCCCCCCCTTTGGGGTATAACGACTCTGCGAGGGGGGTGCGAGCATATTGAAAAGTCAAAAACAAAAGATTATTTAAAAAATTATTAATTTACTGAAAGTAAGAAAACAAAATGTATTTTGACATAATAAAAAATTAAATACACACTTACATCTATATATTACACTTATAAATGTATCAGTGCTACACAATGTATTCTTATAATTAATTGAACAATTCTAAGTTAAGAACAAGTTTAATAATTACCAGTGACTCCATGGGAGTTTCATATATAAAATTATTACTAAAATTAACACTTATCTTTATAATTTGTACGGCTTATAATTAATCAGCTACTGATTAAAATGTACACTATTCGTATTTCACGTAGGGGTGCGTATGTGGTGTATTGGGGTGGGGTGAAGAATAAAGAAGAGCAAATAATCTGAAATAAGTAAATCCTTCACAAACATTGTCAGGTTTTTTTATTACATGTCAAAGCCTTTGGAATAATTATATGGATAGCAATGCAGAGAAAAGATCGTACTTCGGAAAGACTGTGACGTCGGGGGAAATTAACGCTTTGACTGAGTGAGACGTTTACATACGTCGGTGGAACTTCAGAGGTTAAGGTCGTATTATAGTGCTAGCGCCGA
>BMAV01009789.1:0-45450 GCA_019973955.1 Trichonephila inaurata madagascariensis
TTTTTTCCAAAAAAATTCTTTTTTTTTTAAAAAGAGTATTCATTTTCATTTTTTTATTTTTGTAATATTTGAAATTTTTAATTTAAAACTCTCTCTCCCCCCGTTTTGAATTATTATTCACTAAATATTAACGTAGATTGTTGCGTTGTGTGTATAATTTTTTTTTTTTTAAATTTTAAACCACACACGCAAAAAAAAAAAGTTAAAAGTGGTTTTTTGTAACCTAAAACATATATATACAGGGTCTCCAGACTGAAACTTTCCAACTACCCTTTAATTACAAAAACCAAAGAATGTAAAAGTTTTACCCGGGAATTGAAAAATCTTGATTTTTTTTGAGTCTATGATGGCCGCACATGCATGCATTATTCGGCAATCGTAGACGATAAACTCGTTACACTAACTTCACTAGTACAGATGTGGTGAAAAAAAAGGTGCAGAGATTTTTAATAACCAAATCAGTCCGCGTGTACAGCGACGTATTGAACAGAATGGAATGCGACCCTCCGACATAAAAAATCTATCCACCAAAAAGAATGAACTTTAAAGGGCGGGAACTTTGGACCTCAAACTGGCAGTACCCTTTAAGTTTCGTGATAGAAAAACGTTGATTTTTGTGATTCATTTTGTAGAAACTCTGATGTTTTTTATGCCCCGAAGACATTTCATTCTGATCGAACACGTATCTGTGCATCCCACTGAAAACCCTTTAAACCCAAAGTACGCATTAAAATTTTTTAAAACCTTTTCTTTTTAATGAAATCATTGTAAATATGAATCACCGACCGATGGGATAAACCCCAAAAAATTTGGTGTTTTCCAACCATGGATGAACAGTTTATTACATTCTGATGGGTAGTTCAAAATAATAAGTGATTACTTTTGGATACTTTTGCCCGAACATTTTATATTTTAAAAAAAACCCATAAAAAAAGGTGAAGTGAACGCTTTCTTTGTAAAAGACGAGCCTCTAGGGAAAGTCCCGATAGAACATCTTTCTTCCTTTTTTGCAGTCTTGCGAGTATCTAAACTTCACTTACTTATCAATAACTATTTTCAAATGAAAGATTCAAACTCAATTTAACATGGTGTATTCCACCTACGCACTAATGGTACATAGAGACATCCTCTAGCTATCTCCTGGAAATTATATGTGTCCATGGCTCTCCGGACTGCTCTGGCTAGAGTAACAAGTGAACACGTTAAATGTCTTTATTTTGATGATGGAAGAAAAATCTACCCCATTTCCTAAAAGTGTTGTGAGCTTCCAGCTTCAACGGATCATATTTTGGGGTGCATTGGACTTTCGAAGGGGAACTTAACATCCAATCCTCTTATTATTTTAGAATTTTTCTCACATACGAGATGTGACAAAAAAACAAAACAAAAAGAACGAGACTGGTCTTTTAAATCATTATACTAACATAATAAATTTTCCCAGATATTATAACATTCAAAGTAGTTCCCTACATAATTCACACATTTCTGCATTCGGTGCTGCCATTGCTGGTTATAGTTCTGGAACGTTGTTTACGGAAGGCATATCAGGCGAATTACCGATTTTGCTTCAACCTACTTAACTGAGGTAAAATGGGTACTTTTTAAACAAGATTTAACTGAAAGAAATAAAAAAAAGCCGATTGGAGCCAAATCAGCTGAATAATTGGGAACTTTATCACAGTAATATTTTTACTGGTCAGAAACTGCTTAACACATAGGTTCATCTAAACGAAGGCATTGTCTTGGAGCAACATCCAAGTTTCACACCATAACTTTGATTTTTTTCTAATTTTTTCACAGTCTTTTTAGTACTTAAATAAAGTAGTGTTGATTAACAGTCTTATCGCTGGGTACTCACCAAATCTTTACAATTCCATTAATGTAGAAAAAGACGAGTAAGATTGCCTTGAATTTTGATTTTCACATGCGTGCTTTTTTTGTGTATTAGGGATTCTGGAGACTTTTATTGCATTAAATGGAACCTACTTTCCAAATCATACGTAAAATTTCGTATCTCCTCACTTGTTACAATAGTTTCCTATAAATTTGGCTCATGAGCAATGATTTCTAACATTTTCTTACATATGTATTTACGGCAATGTTTTTGGTCATTGAACAAAACTCTTTTGTAACAAACTTTGCACAAATCTTTTCATAAGTAATTTGCCAGTTAAAATGCATCGAACGGCTTCCCTGTCCAAGTTAACAAACTCCATCCCAACTTAGTCTTCAGTTATCCCGCATCAAATTCGAAAGGCTGGCAATGTTTTGGTCTGTAATCGCTGAACTTGGTCACCCAGAACATTCATTATTCCTTGAAAACCTCTTACGCAATTCAAACACACGCGAACGAGAAACAGTTTCACCTCTATAAGCCTCTATTTACATTTGAATTGTTTCCGCGACTGACTTCTTAAGTTACACAATAAACTGGATGTTGATTTACCGTTCGGTTTTCACATTAGACATTTTTCCGAAAGAATGCAGTTGCAAGTGCTCGTACAATAACGAAACACCCCAACTGGCTTCTTGATTAGACACTTTGGAAAAAGGGGAGGGGTTGTGGAATGACTTTAAAAAAACAGCTGTTGTAAACCCTTAACTTTTTTTCGTTAAAAAATTTAAATCCCTTTTATTTCAAATTAAATTTTTTTTCTAAAAAATTTTTAAACTACGATTACCCAAATTTAAATAAAAAAAAAATATTCCAAAATTTATTAACTTTATGGAATGCATGCGGGAAAAGTAACAAATGATTGGGCCAAATTTTTTCTTCCTGTTTTCGTTTTTTAAAATTTGTGTTCATTTTTAAAAAGTTATTCATACTTACCAACAATACTACACAAATTTTTCACAATGCTCATTTTTATCAAAATTTTTCAAAATTATAGATTCAAAATGGTGTTACTATTAAAAGGCATAAACTTTTATTTTTTTCCCCTTTATATTATGCTAAGTAATGGAGAGTAAAATTACTTAATTTAATGTAAATGAATTTCCAAACTTTATATACCCTTAAAATCCTCCGAAACCAATTGTGTGGGGTTCAACATTTTTCCCCCTTTGGGACTCGAACTATTTTTATCTTTAAATTTTATTTTATGGTTAGTAAAACTATTCTAACCGCAATAACGCTGAAAATAATAATAGTAAAAATATGTTGTTATCCCCTTGGAATGTAGATTTCCCTTTAACATTTAAAAATTTGGTTTTAAAAGGGGATGTATTAAAGCCATTCATATATAAAAAAAAACTATTTTGTCTATGAAATTATTTTATGCATAAATAGAATATTTACAAGAAATACTGCATGGGGTTCCAGCAAAAATACGTTGAAATTTTTTAAAAAAAAAAAAATTTTATTTAATAAAAATGAGAGTTTTTAAAATTAAAAATGATTGATTTTTTTGTTTCAGGGGCTTCTCGACCAACAATATTTTTTAATCAACACCCCGGGATCAACATTTTTTAAAAAGCAAAGAAAAAGACCCGAAAAAAAAATCCAAGCGGGGAGACGAGTCTTTCCCCAACCGGAAGTTCAATTTAACCTCAGAAGAGCAAAAAAAAGATTATTTCTAAAATTCATTGACAAATACATTACGGGGGCCCAAAACCAAGACCCTTTGGAATCCCAAAGGGAAAACTCTGACCACTGTTTGCCCCAATTTCCAAGGTACCTGGAGACCCGAAGCGTTGCTTGTTTTCAATTTTAACCACCGGATATGATTTTTGGGGAGTATACCTCCACTTTTGGCCTTTTTGGATGGGGTCGCCCCCCTCCCGCCATGCCAGAACAAATGACGACCCCCCCGATCCAAGGACTGAACTTTAATATACCCGCCCGACTCATCGTTAGTCGGTACTGGGGGGGCCCTTGGTTTTGGGAATGGTCAAAACCCAACACGGGCTTTGAAAAATTTTAATAAAATGTTTTAAGTTTTAAAAAACAAAAATATATTTTGATTTAGATAACGGCTTCACAAATTAACTAAAAAAATTTTTAAAAAATGTAAATAAATGGGCCCCTTTTCCCCTGTTTTTAAAAGAAATTCAGAAATAAATATATAAAAGTTGAGTATCGGGTAATGGTATAAAGATCTTTTGTTTTTAAAACAAAAAAACGCAAAAATCGTTAAGTTTAAAACGTTTAAAAAATTTTTTTTTTAGACTGCGCTTCTTTCCCCCTTTTTGGGGTTTAAGAAAAAGTCTTTTTTGGAAAACAATAAGTTTACAAAAAATGTGTTGTTTTTTTCAAACCCTCCAAGAGAAATAAGTTTTTATTTTTTTTCCCTCTGTTTTAAATGAAGAGTTAATCGAAAGTCCCCTTTGGAGACCCCCATTCGATGTTTCATTTCTAACGAATGAAAGAAAATTTAATCCTTCTTCAATTAAGTTTTAAAAAAAATTAAAAGAAAAAGGGAGAAATTTTTTTGTTTACTTTCTATCCAAAGTAATTCACCGAAGTTTTGTTTTTTAAATTTTAAATTATTTTTTTTTTTTTTTTCCCCCCGCTATTAGTTTTTCCTATGAAAAAAAAGGGGGAAAAAAAAGAAATGTAATATTGTGTTAATTTTATTTTTATGCCATTTTTAAATCACAAGTGGTGATTAGTAATTTTTTAAATTTCGACCCTTTTTTTTCTTCTGAAATAAAAAATTAAATAAGTTCTAAATATTTAATTGAACAAATTTTGGGAAGGGAAAAAACTGATTTTACGAAAATTTTTCGGGTTTGTTCTGTGTTTCCCTTATTTTATTTTTTTATCATTATTTTTTTAAAAATAAAGGGAAAAAAATCTTTTTCAAAATTTTTTAAAAAAAGGAATTAAATTTTAGTTTAGCTCCCCGGATTGAAAAAAAAAAGTAAAAATTTGGGTTTTGTTTTTTTTTGGAAAAAAAGGTTTTTTTTGGGAGCTGTTTTTTAGGGAACAATATTAATTTTATAGTTCTTTTTTAATTTTGATTTCTTTTCATTTTCAAATGCAATAAAAATGCTTTTTTAAAGGGAAATTTTTCCAAATTCTTTTATAGTCTTTTTTTTTTAACATAATTCATACACTTATAAAACTTTTAAAAAAAAATTGCTTTAAAAGTTTTTATTTTTTTTTAAGGAAAAAGTAACCTTCTAATTGCCCCCGAACCCCAGGGAAACCTAGGGAATTTTGAGATTGGGCAGGTTTTCAAATAGGCCCCGCCCCCTTTAAAAAAACTCTAGGGGGCGCGAAACATTTTAAAAAAATCGAAAAAAAAAAGATTATTTAAAAGTTATTTTTAAAAGTAAAACAAAAAATTTTTTTTGATATAATAAAGTATAAAATACACATTTACACCGGGTATAAAATACTTATACTTTGCAAAAGCATTTCATTTTAATTTAAAAATTAAGTTAAGAATGTTTGATAATTTTCAGTGAACCCATGGGCTTGTTTTTTTTAATACTTATCTTGATCATCTGTACGGTTTTTTACTTAATTTTTTTCCTTCCCATTTTTTGATTCTTTTCCAAGCCACCCCCTTTTTCCCCTTTGTCACGTTTTTTGATGGGTTTTTTGGGGGAAAAAGGGAAAAAATAAGCAAAAACATCTGAAAAAGTAAAATCCTTAAAAACCGGCCGGGTCCTTTTTTTTTTGCATTCCGGTTTTTTGGAATAATTTTTTAATATCAATGCGCAGAAAAGATCGATTCGGAAAAACGTATATATCCAAAAAAATTAATGTTTTGGGAGAGCGAGAGTTTATATATGTTGGTAGATATAAAAGGGGAAAGTAGTATTTTAGTTTTTGGGGTCAAAGTATAGTTTTTTGATTTCAATGCATTGTTTTGTATGGGGGGGGGCGGAGAAAAAATGGTTTAATATTGGGGGCAATTTTTGAAAGTTTGAGAAACACTGATATATGCCTTAATTTTTTAAAAAAGTTATAAAAACTCTTGGAAAATTTGGGTTTAGTACCCCCAAAAAAAAAAACGAAAAGTTTAATACATTTTGGGTTTTATCAAATGGATTTTCATCTTGAGACGTAAAATATAATCTTCCCCAAAAATTGAAGTTTAAAAGAAAAAACAGCAACTAATTTTTAAAAAAAAAAAGTCATGCTTTCTTTTTAAATTAAAAATTTGAAGATGATACAATTAGATGCCTTTGAAAGCAATTTTCTAAATTTAAGCCCCCATAACCCGGGAAAGGTGGAGAGATCATCTGTAATATTTTCTTTAGAGAAAAACTGTTCTAAATATCGGTCTTCCTGAACCACAAGCAATATCATACACTTAGCCCGGAAAAAAAACTCTTTTCCCTGTCAAGTATATTTAAAATGAAAACGGGGAGAATGGGCATATCTTCCCATCATTTTCATGTGTTTTTATCAGGGTGTCCGGGGGTTAAAGGGGATCCAAAAATAATGGTTTTTTATTACCGAACTCCCATGGGGAAAGAAAAACTGGAACCTTATTTTGGGGGAAAAAACCCCGAGATTTTTTTTGTTAGTCCAAACAGCCGTACTTTTTCTTTTTTTTCGGCAATTGAAGAAGATAGTCTTCTTACACTGACTTCAATGTAGGATGTGGAAGCCATAGCAAAAGGTACAGTGTAAACTTTAGTTAACGGAATTTAAATCAGTCACGCATGTATAGCGACATGTTCGAAGAGAATGGAATGTCGTTACTGGTTTCCCTATTAGATTTTAAGGGGGTTCCCCTACCCAAAAAAATTTCGCAAAGATCAACAGGGGTTTCTATCTCGAAAACTTAAAGATACTTGACAGTTTAAGATACCAAAAATTCCCGTTTCCCTTTTAAAAGTTCTTTCCTTTTTGGTGGATAGGTTTTGATGTGGGGGTGGGTTAAAATTCCATTTGTTCGGAAATTAAAAATTTTGTAAGAGTTTTCTGATTTAAATTCTTTTTAAACCCAAAATTTTATACGACTTTTTTCTGTGGCTGCCGCATCTTTGCTAATGAAGTCAGTGTAAAAAGTTTATCGCCTGCGATTACAGAAGAATGCTCACCTGTGCGGCTGATCGGCAAGACCCAAAAAATCTCGGATATTTTTTTTCCCAACCCTGGGGAAGGCAGATAGTACATTTTGGGTCGGTAATTTCGGGAATTAACCCGAGTTTCTCGTGGGGGGTGAGGCCCCCCTTAGGGGCCCTGAAAACCTAGCAAAGGACCGGTTTTTTTAAAAAATCGAAAAAAAAAAGATTATTCAAAAAAAAAATTATATCATTTACTGAAAGGAAACTAACAAAACACATTCTGACGTAATAATAAAATATAAAATAAACATTTGTACTGATATAATATACGTATAAATGTATCAGTACTGCATTTTATATATATACTAAGTTATACATTTTATCGATACTAAGTTAAGAATACGTTTAATAATTACCAGTGACCCCATGGGTTTGTCATATATAAAACTATGTACAAAAATTAACTCTCATCTTGATAATTTTGTACCGTTTCTAATTAATATATTAACTGCCTATTAAAAGTTACGCGATTTTCTCTAGAATGCCACCGTTTACCTATGAAGTGGTTGGAGGCGGGTGGAAAGAAAAAGTGTAAATAAACAAATCTTTTGAAAAAGTAAATTCTCCGCGAACACTGCCAAGGGCCTTTCATTGCATTCTGAAGCCTTAAAAATAATTTTATCTATAGCAGTACACAGAAAAGTCCTACTTCGTAAAGACGTAATTATACGTCCTGGGTAATTAACGCTTTGGCTGAGCGAGGCATTTATTTACGCCGGCAAGTCAGTGAGTATGAGGTTAAAGTCGCATTGTAGCTTTAGCGTCAAAGTTTAATATTATTAAATTCCATACATTGCTATTGTATGGAAGGGGCGTGTAGTGAAAACTATATTTTAAAATTGGTTCGCAATAGTGAAATTTTGAGTATCACTGCCGTAATAATAAGCCAGAACTTTTGCATACTGTAAGCCCGGAGATCCTGCATATATATGTGTGTGTGTTCAGTTATTTTCTTAATAAGGTAATAAAAACATAAATTTCATACACAAATTCAAAAAATAATGAAAATCAAAAATTAACTTTTTTCTTAGTTGCGCAACTTAAAGTTCTATTTAAGTGATTAGTGTTTAAATATCTCAGCAATTCGTTTTTATTTACTATTTAATAAAACTGTACCTTTCCCCTGACCTTCTTGAAAGTTCAAGCGTAAAGGCTACGTTATATGTATCCACATTATTTTAAAACAGGGATGTGAATTACGTCATCACAAACATACTATTGTTCTTACTCTAAAACCTTTTTTTAAAAATCATTTTAAGTAATACTAATCCAGTATTTTGACATTTCTACCATTGTGTCTAGAAAGTACTCTAAAATGAGACGATAATATTCTCTAAATGCACTATGTCGTATTCTATGTTTCTTTTGCTTAAAAAGGGTAGTAACAAGTCTCAGAACTTTCCCTTTGAAGTAAAGTGACAGGTATGTTGAGATGCAAACCTATCGAAGCATCAAAGGATGAAGACGCTAATTTATATGCGAAAGAGAGCTCATCCTTCGTTCGGGTACCTTCAAAAGAAGCCAAGATTCGCTCGTCATTAGGCAGGTTAAACGAAGCTAAGAGGATTACCCTCCCAAAAGACGGAGCACTGGTTAGGATTTACTGCTGACAGTTTTGGCAGGAGCTTAGAACCAAAGTTCCTCGTCGAGGAATGGATTGGCCCGTTACAATTGTTCGAGATGCCTACTCTTCTTCTGGAGCAGTGTTGACATTTTCGAACAGTTTTATACTTTATTTCGATAGATTTTTCATGTTTATGTAAATCAACTGTCGTACAGTGAATCGCTTGTATTATTTATGTGATGCAAATGGTAAGAACTTCTTTAATATAGTGAATAAGTTTCGTTCTAGAAATATCTTAGAACCAATGATTTTCTTCAGGGAATTCGAATGTTAACGTTTCCTAGACACTTTCATTTACGAAGCATGACATTTTACCGCGGAATATGACTTTTATAATATTTTTCCTGGAGCATTTTGAATTGAAAGTGAAGTTATTTATATCTGCAGTATTTTCTATGTTTGTATCGCGTTAGTAAAACTAATACTCTAAATCGTACATTGTTTGTTTGTAAATTGTGAGAAGTTTTCTAAAAATTATCTCTCTCTTATTTATTTATTTATTTATTTATTTTTTGTATTTGTTGGTATTGTTTTCAAGCTACACAAATAAGTAACAGAGATCAACAAAATCAACAAGTATAACAAAAAGTTAATTCATAAATACAACAAACAGTACAAAAATACAGACTTTTTTACAGCATTCAAAAGTATTATTTCTGCTCAAAAAATGAAGTTTAATGAGTTTGATTTATATCACAACACGAGAGCAATTGCTGACGGACCTCGTAATATTGAACCTTTGTAAAGTGAGGAGAACGACAACTGTGAAGGCACCACCCTTTTCTAACTACCACAATACATTGAGTACTGGGCCGGTTTCACATGCATCAGGTACCTTTACACGACAGCACTTCAATGGAAACAAGACTCTCCGGCTAGGAAGTCGTAACCGTAACCACTAGACTACCATGCTAATGCTTTATGCATGAAATAAATGCATGGAATGTAGATATGGGCAGTTGATTTGCACATTTTTAACCTCATATTATTTATGTGGTTAAAAAATTATACAATATTCATCAACTATTAAATATAGTTTGATAGAGAGATTAGAATGTTTCGAGTTATACCGTGTGAAATCATTTCTCTTTAATATGCTTTCCACAAAAGAAGTAAAAAAAATGTTATTTCAGTAGTTATATATATAACAATATAATTATTTTTAAAACTACTTAAAATGAACGAAATATATATTGCTTGCCAGAAAAGTTCTCATAGCCTATATATAAACCGGAAATTTTATTTACATATACATGTGTACATATAGTAATAAGGCTTCACATGTATACATTCTCAGTGTTTTTTAACCTGTTTTATCCCAATTTATTTATTTTGTTCAGACTTGAGAAGAAGAATATTTTCCGCAGTTAATTAAACCTAAACAAACTAAATATAACAAAATTTGAAAATATTTATGTTTTATATAAGAAATCTGACCCATCCTCTAAATAGGATACAGAGATAAAATTTGCACTTGCATGTTTTAGTGTTTTTTTCAATGATGAAAAGCGATTTCCGAGTACAAAATTTTACTTTTTTTGAATAATTTGTTCTTTTTTACAAGATAGTTCACTTTTCAGTTGAATTTCCTCTAATATTCGTGGAAAAGTTGAAAGCAAGCCTAACAAAGTGTTTTTATCACATTTGCCACAGTATACCTTTTGGTTTCCCTTTGCCGTTCTTTCTCAGACAAAGAATATGTTTTTCTCGATTAAGTACAAAAATTACCATTACAGTCTCAACAGATGTTTTATTTTGCACCAGAAGGTATAGTTGAGATACTAGGTCTACTCTTGTTCTTATCACAGTTTTTTCAGATACACTGTTGTTACAACCCTTCGGAACTCCTTCAAGTTTAGGACTTCATCTCTGTTGAGAATTTTGTGAATCATCCAGGAGTTTACCACAACCATATCCAATGACCGTATAAAAGGGGTCAATACCATTTTGTTTCCACAAATTTTAATGGAATAAATTCCAACCAACCAGTCATGGTGAGCCATATCGTCCACATGTTCGTTGTAAGAATTTATCAAATTCGCTTCTTCGCGTTAAAAATATCTTTGTGTCCTCATACTCGTCCCAAATTTCATAAAATAATTATTCAGTGTGGCAAACAAAGGTTTTACTTTAAGGATCGATCCTGGGCATAATGACTTATAGTCCCATTGTCCATAAAGTGTAAATAAGATTTCACCTTTGCAAAAGATTTCGTGACATGTAATTTTTCACCAATGTAATGCAAAGGTCTTCAGCATCGTACCTGTAATAACGTTCACAGGTTTTTGAATGATAACCAGTTAGAAGCAAAATTCCTATAAAAACACATATTTCGTTTGCAGTGATAAGTAAATCGTGTTCGTTTTTTACAACTTTTGCATATCGCACAGTTTCTTTTGCAATGAGATCATAAACTTCACTGGAATAAAACTGCTCAAAATGATCTGATGGAGGTTTCTCTTTCAATGCAGAGTCCATTTGCTTGAGCAAGTCATTTGTAGTTGATTCAGCTTGTGGTTCCCATTTTGTATATTGCAGTGATTTACTCTTTATCCCAGATGATTGATGTCTTTTATCCTTTTTCTGTTCTTTGTTGTCGAAATACGAAAGCTCTGTTCAGACTGGAAACTATCTCAAGTTCTAACAACCAGAGAACACAGAAACATCGTTTTCAGCTATCATCTTCGTCAGTTAGTTCACTAGAATCTGGTGGTAACACAGCAATTTCAGAGTCGATTTCATTTGAATCTAAACTATTTAACAATTCTAATGCTTCCCTTTTCAAAACAAGAGGGAATTATATAAAGTATGATTGAAAAACACTTAACCATGTGTAAACAAATGGTATAAGTAAATAATAAATAAAACTAATTTGGAAGAATATTTTATAAATGGAAAGAAATGTAAAAATATACAATAATATATATTAAAAATAACAAACATAAATTCAAAATCTTACCTATAATTTTGCAAAAATAATGTTAAAACATTGATTCAGGGAACTAAAAAAAAATAGATGTCATTTATTTTTTAAAAAGTTATCATACAGCTATAAATAGCAATGGTGCAATGTATATAAGATATTTGAAAGTAATAGAAATAAAGAAAAAAAATGAGATATATAATATATATATAAATATATATAATATTCTAAAGTGAAGAATGTAAAATATTTTAATCTAACATTTTTAACTTTTATAAATATATGGATATAGAAATTTGCGAGAGGATAATCATGTACTATGTTTGTTTTAAAATAACGTTTTAATATTGTTACATTTAAATGTTTCCCTTTTACAATAAATAATTGTAAGAAAAATGATTTTTCAATTTTTAATTGAAGATCTAGAAATAGGCATCATTTGTGCATAAGCACACGTATATATAAGCATAAACACTACAACGTATAAAAAGAAAACTGAAATTTAATTTAAACTTTTGGTGACATTCCTTTTTCAATTATTAGTAGTCCACTCTCTCCCTATACACACACACATATATATATATATATATATATATATATATATATCCTAAGTCAGTAATGTTCATGGCACTGCAGCATCCATTTTATATTTATTATCTCGATTACTCTTTTGTCCTTCATTGTGTGATTTTCCTGCTGTCTATGTGTTTAAATGAGTTTATTGACTGTGATCTTCTTGTTAGTAGAAGAATTGACCTATATATACTTATATATATATATTATATATATATATATATATATATATATATATATATATATATATATATATATATATATATATATATATATATATATATGTTTTAATATATATATATCAGAATACATTAATGACTAATATATGATATTATATACATATATATATATATATATATATATATATATAGGTCAATTTCTTTACTAACAAGAGATCACATCCAAACAATAACACTCGACAAATATATATATATATATATATATCTTTTCAAATTTCCAGTCGTTAATAAAATATTTTTATTTATCCACTGTAGTTCAAATACATTTCTTAAAACTTGTATTGAATGACACTTGATGTTAATAAAGTTTTTTTCAAATATAAATTCATTAATTAAGTTTAATTATGTAAAATAAAATTTTTAGTAACTGACTTTAATTTAATTTTTTTATACTGCTTGTTTACGTTTTAAAATGATACACTTTTTCTCGTAAAGTACTGCCCATGAATGTTTTGCGAATGATGTATAACAAAACATACGTTGCAGTTTCTATAAGCACTTACGGATAAAATTACTTTATTTCAAACATATTAACAAAATCATGTTTATTTTATTGAGGCAGTCCTTGGAAATATGATTAAGGCAATTAGAATACAAATACATGTGAAAATTAATTCAAAACAATAATCAGGTTTCTTCTCTCTTCTTTCTTCAAAATTTAGAAAAAATGTTTTAAAAAAATACGTCTTTATGGGTTTTGAATGCCCTGTGTATAACAATTAAATTGATTTATTTTTACGCTCTTAATTCTAGTATCAAATTTCACCAAGTAAATAATAATATATAGTCAAGCATAATTATTTTTTAGTTTTGAAATAACATTGGAAAAATCATTTCGTTTTAGAAAAAGTGGCACATTATTTTTTGTTCGAAATTAAAGTAATGAACTTTTTATGAAAAGCTTACATGCATAAACATATTTAAATACCTTTTAAATTATAGAAACATGTTTTTTTAAATGTTTTTATTTATTGTCGTATGGATAATGCTGTTTTAAATTTTATATTTTAGATTTCTTTAGCAAATTTTTGTAGATACAAATGTTAAGTTTTTTAGATGAAATGGTAATAAAGAAATACTTTCTATCCAGAAAATACGAAACATTTTAGATAAAAAAATGTTTCTGAAATTGTATTTTATTGATCGCATATACATTTTTAGTGACGTGTTATCCTGAAAAAAAAACTACTTTTGAATTCTGTGCTGATTTTAGTTTATCTTAAATACCCTTTATACATTATTTAGATTTTTTTTTATTTTTTGAAAGAGTTTCTGTCAATTTTTGTATTGAATTCTGTTTTATATTTCAATACAATTTCTCAGGACTAGATTAGCGTTTCGACTTTTCTCAGAATTAATATCTTTAGTCGTCTAATAATAATATCTAATTAATATCTAATAGTCGTCTTTTATTCTTTTCTTTTTTTAAACTTTTTTGTTATTTCAAGTTTTTTGTTCCACAAATAACGAGTTCTTTTTCCGTTCCTTAAAAAAAGAGGAGAATTATTTGTATGTGATTCATGATTTTTGGGTTTATTAATTATAAATTATTGGGTTTGGGTTATAAATTATTTTTGGCCTTTTTATAGATGTATTTAAGTTATGATATGATTCTAATACATATTTGCAAATAAATATATTCATAGAAGATTAAAACAATTACATTTAATTATGTTCAGAAGTTAAAAAAAAATAACCGAAATAATAAATTGATATACATTTTTTTTTTTTATACAATATTTAAAATTGGAATAAGTTTAGAAAAAAAAGCATTAAATTCGTTTCTGAAATCTTTCAAACATACATTTTGATGAAGTTGGTGTGTAGTATTTAAAGACGCGGAACAGAGTGAAAAATTGTTAATATTAAACACAACTACAATATTGCTAAAGAAATCTCTCCTTTTTTGCGTTAGCTTATTAAATTTGAAAGCGGATAAAAATAAATTATTTTTGTGTGCACACACATATAATGTTTTAAAAATTTAATAAATTATATTTACTATATATTTCGATTTAAGAAATCCCCTAAATTCGGATTGAACAACAAAGTTAGTGAAATTCGGTAAGTGTGTGAATTTCGTGTGAAGTTTGAGGATAATAATTCGTTTTACGTAAGTTTTTTTGTTTTTATCCTGATTCCTACATATATTGCTGTCAGGAACAGCAGAAGGTGGATTTTGAGTGAATTAGATTAATTATGATGATTCAATTGTAAACCAATTGCTGTTATTTGAGTGTAGTGTGAGATCCTTCCCCTGTAACACCCATGTAACTCAAGAATAACGTATTTTAGGCAAATCTAACATTAATTTTAAGTATTAAAAAATAATCAAAACCAATCAAAACAATGAGAATTTTGTTGAAACATTAAATGAGCTACTTTTACTAATTAAAACCAATTTTCTGTACTAATATGTGTATATAAATATATATTGTTACGTAGATCCGAGGGTTCGGGGATTTTATGCAAAACAACCACATAGAAAATAAACAATTTTTCAAGAGCGATGCGAATTTATTAACAAAAATCCAATCCTTTAAATACAGGATTCAACAGTAATATTCACAGAGTAAATTTCCGAAGGTCTTCACACCTTCAACAGCATTCAAACACAATCACCAGTGTTTAAAAATACACGTATGTAAAAGATTATTCACAAGCACACTCGAGCTAATCGCTAGTCAAAACAATCCTTACTGATTGCTGGTTTAATCCAGACTGATCACCGTACCAGTGAGCATCTTTTGTTATAGGTGCTATAGAAACTTCCAGAAATATAACCGCTCATGTCATTGAACGTGATACTAGTGGAGAGATCTACTACTTTCTAGAAGATTCCAGAGGGTTTCGAACTCGCCAACATGGTCACCAATGACGCGCTAAAGTCGCCAAATTGGCCTCCAAAAAGGATACCAACCTGGCTCTACCGCCAAGATTTCACCAAGTTCTCATTGAATCGCCATTATAACGTAAGGGGCGGCATTACTTGCGAATAGTACAATTTTAACATGAAATAAATATACCATAGATTAATATAAATGCATTAAACACCCAAATACAAATTATTTACACTATTTACAGAAAATTCATAACAATATGTATTGAAAATGTATTTAAATTTTTGTTAACAATGTCAACCTCTTATTGACTCTTTTCTTGACGTCATCTTAAGCTAACAGATTTAACTCAATTTAGTCTATTACATATATTGACTATTTCCCCATAAATAAGAAAAAATAAACAGGATAAATAATTTCGATGCATATAAATTTCATAAAAGTTCGATAATAAATACCACGCTCTTTTTAAGGATTAAACAAATGCGTATAAAGAAATAAATCTAGGTATAGTTATCGAACTTAAAACATTCAGGATAGTTATAAATAAAAGATAAAAGTATAGAAAGGCGTTGCGGAACTATATAGACTTCTTCAATAGAAAGAAATTATGTTAACAACACTTTCTCTGAATGAATAACAACTTCACTAAAACTTTTTTTTACTCTCACCTTAACTCGGTAAAAATGCGAACTTTTGAATTGCAAATTACGCAAGATTCTCGACCTAAGAATTTTGTCTTTTTTCTCTTGTGTCTTACCTTCATTTACATTATGCTTTAAAAAAGGGAATTTTTATATATGTAACACTTTTGTTCAATGTTAACAAGAAATATGAAAGTGAAAAATTCTTGATGTTATGAAATATGCCCTTATGAAAAGTAAAATTTTTCTTTCTTCGCCTCAAATTCCATAAAATGTAGCAATTTGTTTTTTTTTTTTATTAGGAATGAATGAAATGGTTTTGAAGCGGAAATAAATAGTGAAAGATGGGAATAAAGACAGCGCTTTTATTGGACCAGACTTGAGCCGATTTGGAGAGGCATGTTTAA
This sequence comes from Trichonephila inaurata madagascariensis, assembly GCA_019973955.1. Taxonomy (NCBI): domain Eukaryota; kingdom Metazoa; phylum Arthropoda; class Arachnida; order Araneae; family Nephilidae; genus Trichonephila; species Trichonephila inaurata. The sequence goes on from BMAV01009789.1 coordinate 16,280, forward strand.
TGCATAACTCCCAGTCGTAGGGCTAAAGGTTTATTCTGAAAGAAGACATAAAACGTATTCTGTAGTTTTCATACAGAACATTCAATACACATACACACTTCTCATCGTTTTTCATTTTTGAAATGAAGTTTTCTTCCCTTTTCCTAAATGATTATGCTGTAGACCTTTTGTTTTATTTCTGTAAAAACAATTGTAAGTTTAGCACTGTAGAAAACCATTGTGTAATGCTTTACATTTGAATACGAGACTTGGAAACTATTTTAATACTTTTATTATGTAATAAAGTGTTTTTGAAATAATGTTTGTCAGAAATGGGCATGAGAATGTAACAAATTCCCCAGAAAAGAAATAACGTTGTATATACTAAATAAAAAGAAGGCTCCTATTTGAGTATACACATATTTTTATTATTTTTCTCACATTTATATATATATATATATATATATATATATATTATAATAATAATAATAATAAAGTACCACTAGACATCAATATATCTTACTACATCTTAGATCTGCATTTATAAGGAAAAAGTTAGGAGAAAGATTTATAAAGATATCCTCAATTAAACTGTACTAAAAGTATAAATACATATTTGAATACGCATATAAAAATTTTTAATTTTATAATTTAAGATTTTAGATAAATTGGAAAACAAACAATCAACCCGAGGCAAAAATGAATTCTGGCATGCAAATAAGAATGTCTGAACGTAACCGCAAAACGTAAGGCACATAACGCTCATTGGTTATTCTATCGGCAAACCGTAGTAAGATGTAAGAAAAAAGTATCCAATACTACCTCAAACCATAATACCACTTGCAAGACCAATTGATGATGCATAAAGCAACAATTAAGAAAGCATTTTTCATGTTATCTCTAGAATAATTCAACCACAGATGACTTTCCAGACATAAGTGTGGTTATCTCAAATGACGTCTGGCAATTCGTTTTCAATGTCCAAGTTCAATGTACAACGTCTGTGTCTTTGATATAAATGTAGTTCCAAAAATCAACGTGATCAGGACTTTCCACGGTTCTGCAACTGATGATGAATTTTAATTAGGGGCATTTATTGTTTCCTAACAGAATGTATTTGTTGTTGTGTAGTTCTTAATGTGACACAGCGATCCAACACTACCATGCATACTTGAAACTGATCATCACGTGTAGAAGTGTGAAGAGCAGGTTGAATCAGCGTTGTTCGTCAATTGATCCATCCTGTATCTATCCATCACAAACACGTGCAACACATTGTTAAGATATACACAATTCCAGATTTTTTTTAAAGGGAATTCCTCGATCTCTATATAAACCATCTCTTTCACGGTTGAACACAGGAACGTGCTTGAAAGACGTTCATATCTTTGAAACAGTCAGAAGCTGCTCTTCCCCAAAAAAGCAATTCCATTGCCTAAATATGGAATTATTTTCTATCTTTATATGGCACTTGTTTGTGGGGCCATATGTGTCCAAGACGTGCTTGGGCGTTTAAATGATATGCATGTTTTCAACCAATTATGGCATAGCTTCTTCATAAGTTCATCAGTATTTTGCATGTCAAGGCTGACTCGCTGATCCTGTTCCAGTTGACTCTATCAGTCCCGATGACCTTCCATCGGTTGATTCCCATTGTTTGAGTTCTTTTTCAACATCGCTTAATCATCGTGTAGGTTGTCGTCATCTACGTCTGGTCCCTACAATTTTCAAAAAATTACATTTGGGTGGGAAAAGTATGAGCACATTTGTACAGAGGGCTCAACCACCTAATACGTGATGCTTTTATAGTTCTCACAATGTCAGTCTAGCCTTATTTGCCATTCTTATTTCTTGTACCTTTCAGGAATGCATGAATTCTTTACTCTTGAATAAGCTCAAAGATTTTCCTTAAGATTTTTCTTTCAAAAATGAGCAACTTTTCTTCGTCTGAATAATTGAGGATCCAAAATTCACTTCCATACAGAGCAATAGTCTGATTGAAGTTTTATATATCCGCAACTTGATGTTTGTAGAAATAAACATAGACTTGAAAATTACGGTATTTACACGGTGAAAATTTCACATGGTTTGGGTACTTTCATCATATGTCATTTTTGGGTAACAAGCAATGTATTCATTGACAAAAAATGATCATGCACATAATTACTGATTAGCACCATTTAATTATAGATGTGCAAAATGATGCTTTTCTCTCATCCTTCTCCCCCTCCCCCTTTAGGTCCGTATTCTTGTTTAAAGCTTTTGAAGACCAATATATTCTCATTAAGAAAAAAAAAATTCGTGCGATGTGGTCACAGTATCATTTTATTGTTTCGTGAATTTCGGTTATGTAATCTTTATAGGGCTTAAAAGTAAACAATGCATATTGTGTCTACTTTTTTTTTTCACAGCAAATGTATAACTTCTATTATTCTTTCAGTTATTTTCTTTTAAAAAAATTGCAACGTAACATAGCGTTCAACCTATTTTCTTCAGTAAATGCAGTGTAACCATTGTTAAAAAGTAAGCAAATACTTACCTCAATCTATATCAAACCAAGTAACCATATGCTATTCGTACACCCGTTACTATTACATAATCTGAAGAACATATGTTTTACTTGTTTCCAATGAATGTAATATAAATTTGTAAATGTATAAAAGGCTTAAAAGTTTATTAAAACATTTGAAAAACATTTCGAACATTAAGGTATCCAAACACGTTGAAATGACAAAATTCGGTCAAAACACCTATTTTATATTATTATTTTTTAATCGAGTTATATTTTACCTTTACAAAACATGCTACATGCTTTGTTTTGTTTATACGCTAACTAGAAGCCAAGTTACAAATAATTTTCTTAAATTAGAAATACTGGAAGTGGGCCTGTAATCTACCATAAGGTGGCCTTTAAATGTTCAAATCTATCATGGCGAGTCTGATAACATAAAATGCTATAAATGATCTTCTATAAAACCTTTTGAACCTGATTTTTATATTATTTTCTAGAGAATGTACTAAAATATTTCTAATTGTTGGAATAATTTTTGAGTTATGTCCTGTTATTTAAATACACATAAAGAACACACACATGTCACATAAGAATGTACACATTTCTTATAACATTTACTTGATCAGCACTAAAATTTTAAATTTTACTAAAACATGGAAATTTTAGTACATTTTCTAGATAAATACATCTTATTTGTTTTAATATTACTTTTACTGACATAATTTTATTACTATTTCTCTAATTGCTTTGATGTTTTTCAAAAATATTGCTAAAATTTCATTTATAATTGTGATTTTTATAACATTTAGATAGTTTTTTTTTAATATTGTGAGAGCTATATATAAATATATACGTATATGTTTGTATTAATTTACAAAAAGTATTTATAATGTTTTAGTATGCTATATTTTTAAAGTACTCCTATTGTATTTGGTTATCTTAAAGAAAACTTTAAATTTATATTCCTCACTTTTTCCTAAGAATTACATAAAATCATACATTACAGCATCAACCCCTATGTCACACAAAAGTGCCATTCGTAAGCTTAAACATACGTATTTGAGCAATTTTCATTGATTTGGTGTACGATTTTTTCATTTAAAGTTTGAAAGTAGTTTTTAAATACGTATGAACTGCATAAATGTTTAAGCATATATTCAATAATAATATTTATCTTCAAATTAAACTCCTTGCTCATTTACTAACGTAAACCTCGGGATTTAAATTAAGACTTACGTATACTTCTCGATCTCTTACAAACCAAAACAATCCTTTAGCAACCAATAGGAACCTTAGTTTTTTATTCTGTATAACAAAAGGCTACTGGCTATTTTCCTTCTTTTTTTTTTGTGCCACTAGCTCAATCTTTCTTAATCCAAAGTTGGGAACGGAGGCTTAGGTAAGTACGAATTCTCGGACGCATTGATTGCGAAGTTGCAGCTGCTCACCGTCTGGCTACTTTGTTTTGGTCAGGAGGTGACCTTCGAGGAAACATTAATGGATCAGGATCCTTTACTCTGCTTCTTCATGTAAACATTGTTTTTATGCTATTGGTTGGAAGCAAGATTAGTACTGTTTTGCTATTTCAGTTGATAATTGATAGGCAGTATTGTACAATATTAATAGTTGTACAACATGTCGAAGATTAAATAATGAACTAATGAAAAGTTTCAAGTGTTAGATTTTAAATGCATATGAAATCAATCTTGCTTATGTGTTAGTGAATGTGTTGAAATTAAATGCATAATTTAAAGAAAAATTATGACACATTTAAGGTATATTTCTTAACTATGTTATGTATTTCAAGGTTACATGAAATGTACGTTTTCATTAAATATGTTATCTAAACCCCTATTTGTTACAATTCTGACTTTAACTTGAAACCATATTACGCTTCAGTTAAAATTTATTTAGATAATTGTTAAAAATCTGAAATGATTTATTTTATAAAATAGTACCAATATTTTATAGTATATGTAACCACTGCTTGAATAAAAGAGTAATAAGTTGAACAGTAAAAATAAATTATTTAAAATTATTTTGTTCGAGACAATTAAATAGTTTGCTTCAGCTGTAGTGCGATTGTAGTGTAGGCTCAGGAAAAAGTTATAGTTATTTACAAGGTCACTAAAGTAATATTATCCTAACAGTTTCAATTAAGACTCTGAGTAAAATTATTTTCTTTTAATGGTTTTGGAAAAGTAAAAATTATTGCTTCGGTGGTATATAGTTTTGACTTTCAATACCACACTTTAAATATAGATATTAGAACATAAATTAAACTAAATAAAGTAAAATTAAAATAAGAATGACCATTAAATTCTCTAGATACAATTAAATAATTTTCGAGTCATTACAAAATGGAAATCAATTAGTTTATTCACGTAAATTTTCTAAAAAAATCACCAAAATTGGTCAATCGCTTTTATATTCTGATTTTTTTGTATATCCTAGAAAATAAATCAATAATTAGTAGTCATTTCTTAAAAAGTGACTATGTTTATTTCTACCACTTTTTTAATATTTTAATTATTGAAAATGAATAACTTGTTACATACTTTAAGAGGAAACAATTTTTATGGTGGTTTTGAATTAATTACTATCTATTTTCTAAAGAAAATTTAATAATATGACAATGAAAAAAGTTGGTTAAATAGTATTTCATTAAAAAAAGAAAAAAGTGTTTATTATTTCTAATGTATAACACTTATTTATTACATACAAGCTAGTCCATACGTATCAGAAAAAGTAGTTCAAAGATGAGATCGCATCTATAGAGATAAAAAATTTCCTTTGTTTGCAATAAACAATAATGCATATTATTCTAAGCAATATAATCGCGTATAAGTACAAATTTATATGATTTAAGAGATAGCCCAAAATAAACATGTATAATAGTTATTTTGCTTTTTCCAGAAACAAGTACAGAATACCCTATAACTTTTCCAGATGCATATGGAAAATATAATATGCAATATATTATGTAATATATGTAAACATATCGTAAATAATAGTTATGTTACATACACTACATGGAAATATATAAAATTTGATCAAATACCTTTCCAAACAATCTAAAAACTTCACTTACATTTTCTATTGGAAATATACAGAATAGGCTTTTATTTTATATTAAGAAGTAAGACTCAAGAAGGAAATGAAAACATTAAAATTGGAAATATTATTGAAAACGGTAAGTTAAAATGTAATTGCTCATAATTTACTTATGCAAATGTAAATAAAAGTAATCATTTTAAAGATAATTATCTCATTTCAAAGTATTATACGCTTCCTTTTATACTGCCAAAAGAAAAAAAAAACACTTGATCATTGTATAAGATAAATACAAGAATATATACAAATTTTGAATACTAATTTTTTTTTTCTATACTTAAAGCGAAAAATAATAAAACGAAAGTATTGTAAGTTAATTCAAAGTGTACTATTTCGGAATAATTATAATAAAAACACACCAAGATACAATTAAATTTAATAAAGAAATCGGGAGCGTATAAGTATTGCTGATGGTCTCTATTTTCCAATTTTCAAATAATTATTTGCCAATTTTCTTTAGTTTCTTAAATTAACAATTTGCTTACGAGAAAAAAATAATTCTAGTTTATGTAAATAAAATTAATTAACTTAACAATCAATTTTCATAAACAATGTAGGATATTACCTTTTGATTTGCATACTGGTATTTTATTCTCCATATAAATGTCCTAATTATATGTTAGTGTTTGTAAAATTAGAAACACCATGGAGAAATTACGCAAATTAAGCGAAAAATGCCTGATTTACAAAATGTTTTGAGGTATAAAAATTAATTGAATTATGAAGTGATCACGCGTACATAGGCTGAGAAACACTTTCTAAATCTGTTACGTATAAAATCTGGGAAGGTATATAGAAATACTTGCTTTGTCGTTTCCATTCGACCGCTTATCATGATTGACTCTAAAGCCGCATTCACACTAAGGCAGCCAGCGTCGAGCTTTGAGCGTGTAGCCAATCAGAGACTTCATCTCGGGCGAAATGAAGTCTCTGATTGGCTAGGCCCTCGACGCTTGACGCTTACTGCTTGGTGTGAATTAAGCTTAAGGCTGCAAAACTCGCGAAATATACAATAAGTGTCAAATGAGAAAAATAAAAGTTTGAACAAGGATAAATCTTATAAAGAAATCGTGATTCATATTGAGCTTTAGAAATGCAGAAGCTTAGCAAATGGACATTTTATTGTTCAATTACAGATCCAGAAAAGCTTTGTAAGAAGTATAAGACGCTGGGATTCATAAACTGTCTAAAGTAATGCCTTCTGCTTACGGTCTCCATGATCAGTTTCGGACACATAGAATAGAAAAAAATATAATTTATCATGATATTCAACAGCTTTTCAGACCATAGTACAATGCACTCATCTAATATGACACTGAATAAACATTCCATGATAAAAGTATTTTTTACAGCACCTGAGGAGTATGTATCCATCTCTATAGGGCATAATACAGTGAGATTTATCTGAAAAGACTGCCTATTTACAATAAGCCTTAAACTAGCAGTTTTGTTGAGATTATTATACGTGTTGGTAATTTAACATCAATGGAATCATGGGGATGCGAATACTTGTACTTAATTCATTATGCTGCGAACATCCGCGAACAGTAGAAGAAAACATTGAGATACTTGTATATGCCCTATAATGATGTGGAAACGCATAAGAAGATGTACAGAATACAACAGTTTTAAGTTTGGCGGGCTATCCCGTGAGGTTCTTTCTTAACGATGTAATAATTTATGTATAACTACCACGATGTAAAATTCTTTAATATTTAAATTACAGGTTAACAGCCCTTTTCTTAAGCGAATGCAAATTATGCTGATTGGTTTGGATGTATAAAAATAAGAGCGAGAGAGAAAGATGATTATAGAAATAGAACACTATTAGTTAAGAATTAGCGTTTAGCAGTGTGAAAAAGTTCAATTTTAAAAATTAGATTCAGCAACTACTTAATACTTTGTTTTCTAAGCCCTGAGACTTATTGACATTAATAGAGGCGTCCACTTTGGAAAGTTATCAAATGAGTCTCATTGATCGTTGGATCCACGATCTCATTGCAAAAACGGGAGTTTCTGTCATTTTCTAAGAGCTATTGTTTTGAACGCTTGCAAGTATTTCAGAAGAGTTAATTTTTTATTACTTCAATATTAGTTGTGTTTCTTTGTATGATTATAATATGGGTAGTTTAGTAAAAATCATTAACATGATTAATTATGTTTTTAGTTATGTCCTTGTGTTTTGTGGCATCGCAACTACTACTATGCCGTACATAATATCTTGAGTACGAAACTCTCGGAGTTTTATAGTCAGGGATTGGAGGGGGAATAGACCCGCGTTACACAAAAATTATCTGTTTTTTGTCTCATAACGTGGTCATATTGGTTATCCTATTACAAGTTTTTCGAAAATCTAATTCTTTAAAGGTAAGTTTTGTTGTATCTAATGCCACCTGATCGACAGTATAGTCAATCGAGATTCACAAAATTTATCGGGACAAATGGCTTGTGTACGTTTGTCTATTAGACCGTCTATTAGAACACCATGCAAGTGTCATTATGAGTTGGCTCAATTTCACCTTTATTTTGAGGGAAAACCTCCTGAGGTGGCCAGTGGCCTCCTATCTCTCTTACCCTTTACCAACCTTACAAGAGGACGTGGTTCGACGTTATTTGGAGCCTCCCCCCTACTCCTCCATGTTACACAAGATGTATACATTTACAAACACCCATGTCTTCTTCAGGATTCAAACCCAAGCTCTAAGACACATCAATTAGCGTCACTAATCACTATTCTATGTAGGGCGACTTAAAGGTAAGTAGTGTAAATATTTTATTCCGTGGTATTACGTCCCGTGAAAATTTACAATTTTACATTATGAAAGTCCAGTTTTACGGAGATTTTTCATGCATATTCTTTCAAAATAGCTTTTTGAAACTACTTCGTGTTTTTAAAGTGGTATGAGGACTACAAATGAATCATTTTAGTAACTCAAAAACAGCCATAAACACATTTTACTACAGTTTTACAGTATTATTTATATAGGTTTACTCTAATGTTCAGAGTATTTTTTTCAGCCTGCAAATGTATAACCGCTTTATAAAATTAATACTTTGCATATATTAGTTTTTGAGGATTTCCTAGAAGTTTTGTATAATTTTTACAATTTTATAAAAGCTCTAGGAATATAATTTTGCTTCTTAATTTTTCCTTTAAATTCTGCTTAAGTTCAAAATCAAAACTGTCTCGTCACATGCTTTCGTACTCCTAATCTTTGCTAAATATTTAGAGTTTTAACTTACAAAAATTTTATTTTTTTATAGGAGACGACGAAATATCAAGAAAACAATGAATTTAGTTAGTTTATAAAAAAGCAAAACATACTGAGATGCTTTTCCGAATATTAAAAAATAATAATAAATGTAGGAAAAAATGGTAGGTGGTGAAAGCAAATCAAACATATCTAGCAAATCTTTAAGTTATTTTATTTTATTTTTATTTTGCATGTAGTGGGAAAATATTATAAGATGAAAAAAAAGTTAATGACAATCGTGTGAAATATCTATTTTTACTATATTTTATTTATATTTTTTCAACTAACAAAGAAGAAAATCCATACAAATTGTTTGTGATAGCATCCTTTATAAGCTCTCAAACAAGAAAAAAAAATTTTTTTTTATTTATGTTAATGTTTGAATATTAATAAAAAGCTCTACGTTATAAGATGAATGAGAGCTCGTATATCCATTTGCTTTTTCCTCCCCGTAAGCTTTCTTAAACGAGAAATGCATGTTTTTCTATTTGAAAATAGTGCTTTTAAAAATGGAAGAAGGGGATGTTGTATGGTAAAATGCAGGTGAAAAATTAATGATAACGCTTGAGAACAGATATTAATTCAAAAATATTATTTTGGAGAAATAGTTAAAATAGTAAAAATTATTTCTATTAATATTTTGAAAAGATTATCAGATGATATTAAAAAAATTTCTTAATTATAGAAAAAAGAGCTGACCATTAAATCACCTTTGTAGACCCATAATTAAAACATAATTACTTCAGAACTGCCTTAGGGAAAAAATTCAATTCTAAATATAAAAAAAAGCATAATATAATAATTGTTTGATATAAATTTAATAAATAGAATGAATAAAGGAACCAAATATTTTGTTAAATCATTCATTTTTATGATAAATATTTGAATTTGAGAAATATATATTCATATATTGAAATTCTTTTGGGGGTACCTGAGAGATAAATTTTAATTTTCAAGCATTATATTATGAAAACGTATAAATTTAAGGCATAATATTATTTAATGAACGATTATCAATAGTATGAAATTTAATAACTAGGACTTCCTCTAAAGGACGTCTAAGAAGTGAGATAGCCATGGTAAAACATCTTAAGCGACTGTTAGTAAATAATAAGTGAATGAACTATTATTCATTTCAGCTTATATTACTTTATAATTGATGTGTTATAGCATTAGAAAAGCAAAGAGATAATCTACTGTCACTAAAAAATTGTGCTTTTAGAATTTCCTCTAGGTATTCATATGTTCATTTTTTTGGCACTTTATTGAGTTTAGCCCTAAAAAAGAAAGAAAACAAACAAACAAACAAACTCGCTTAAGGATTGATAAGATTAAAGCAGATATGAATAAATTGAATCCAATGCAGTTAGAAATTATACACTTGATAATAACTGTATTTTTATAAATCAGTACGATTATTAGTTAAGAAATTATAGTTAGATTTAAGAAATCTCAAAACAAGTTAGTCTACAGCTTGAAGTCTATAAATCTTATACTCAAAGATTTTGTAGTAAATTTATATTGTTTAATGTTGTCATTTTAACTTCGACGGTAGTGAAACCAGAAAAAAAGTGTAATTAATATTAAAATTATGCGTACATATATATATATATATATATATATATATATATATCACTAATATTGAAGAAACAAATAAAATTGACAAATAGCCCTCCCATGAAAGAGGAAAACACTGATTTTGAATGAGCATTTAAAAATATTAGATAAATAAATATTTGAAAGAAGTCAAATAAGCACAAAAATAATGTTTACATTAAATGTAACAAAATCCATGCTTCTTACATAAATTTAAGTTCTATGAAGTTTAAAAATTAAAACGCGCGCGTGCTTCATAGAAAAATCGTAGATCTGTGTTTCATTTCTAAGTTTTGCACAACAACACAGGGTACTTCATGGTATTTAAGTTATTTATTTGATATGAAATTAAAAAAAACTAGGAAAATAGAAATATTTGTCAGACATATTACAACAGCTACCAAATATTTATGGTCATTGTATATGAATGCATGCCAAGGAAAATATTCTTTATTTTAAAAAGTATGAAAGGAAACAAATCGTACCCCTTTGTAATAGAAATAGAATTTGTTACAGTAAGAAACGTCAACGAATTTTTATCGTGGGTTTAAGCAAGAAAAAACTCTAGAATGTTTTATGGAGAATTTTCCTTTCCATTATTCTGGTCTTGATGAATAGTTTTCTTAACTGCTCTCTATTTTTATCAATCCAGGTTTGAAATATTTGATGCTGTGAAAATACAGAAAATGGGTCCACAAAAAAATTAAAGGGGGAATAAATAAAAAAAAATTATTCATTGGATTTCATTATTATATAATTTATTTTTATTACTTTTCTGTAGGTAAAGAACTCTGATTTTCAGTATGAAGTAGTTACGATTAATTTTAGTAGATTTCATTATGCCTTGAGTAGAACTCTTAAACATTTTTATGTCGTTTACCCAACAGATTTGGTGTGTAATCATTATCTTCTAATTTTAATTCTATTTTTTAAAAAAAATGTAAAGAATTAGAGCATAGTTGAGTGTGTGTGTGTGTACACAGTTTAGACACTATCTCTATCTCAATATTTAAATATTTTACATAAAATAATATGTGCAAAATCATTTTTATTAATTTTAAGTATAAAACAGGAGTAAGATGTATGGAAGATTGTTTTTATTGTTAAAATATATTCTACTTATGAGAAATAAGAATTCAATGGTTGTGTTATATAAATATATAAAGCATTATAAGCTTTTATTTATATATTAATGTATCTATGAAAGTTAAATCTTATACAAACATGAAAGAATAAATTATAAATGTTGTTTTCTTAAAATAAAAAAAAAATATATGTATAAAAACTTCAAGGCAAGAATTTAATTTTAATTATAATTCAGATTTTTCTGTTACATATTCTAAAATACCTTTCTAAGTATAAGGCATTGCGTTTGAATTGGGTATTTTAAATACCAATAGAAATTTCCCCTATTCAAAATATGTAACCAAATATTTGTGTCAGGATTACCAATTATTATCAATGTTAGTAGTAAATATACTTTAAACTTTCAGAGTATTAGAAGATTTTTTTTTCTTTTTTTGTAATAAAAACAAATTATAGAAACAGTGACATAAAATTAGTTATCTATATTTGATGTATTTTTTTATACTTGTGTTATTGATGTAAAATATAAGGATAAATTAATAAAACTCTGCCAATTATTGGTAATGTTTCTTCTATTACATTATTGATAACACATTATCAGATTCATTGAATTAAAAAAGTATTTTTATTACTTTATGAAGTATCCACTTAGGTTTGGGCATATAAATATCAATAGATCAAATGAGAATTTAATTGTTTGTACAGTTAAACATGGTAAAATGTCTAAGAATACCAAACAGCTATAATTTCAAATAAATAGGCACCTCGAGAATTTAAATTTTAGTAGACATTTTTTCATAACTTACGTGATGAATTTATAATGCGAATGTTAAATTGTTCCTAGAGCTTTCAAAAAATGTAGTGAAACCTGAGTTAAAAATAATTCAGTACAGATACACAGATTATAATATTTATTTAGATTAATATAAGGTTATACGTATATGCTTACAGGATTGCCTAACGATTGTGATTGAATAATTATTTTACCTTATATTTTCAATATTTCTGTTATAAGCTCAATGGAGATATTACCATGTTACAATTATTATTCACAATTATTAGAGGTAATGTTAAAGAAGCTCTGGTTCCTCAATATACAGAGTCTCAATCGTACGAACTAATGGGACGTAAGTTATCGAAAACACAATTCTACATTCCAAAGTCTCAATACATATTACATTACTTTCAATTTTTGATAAACTCTGTTATAGCAAGAAAATTCCTTTACAAAATAAGTTCACATAGTTGACCGTACATGAATATCCCTAAATTATTTTACTTCCGATATAATTTCAAGACTAAGTAAGTCGATATTTTATAATTGATCTTTTATATTAAACTTAGTTCATTGTATTCAATATTAGCACATACCAGAACACACAGTTAGATTTACTGTACATAATCTAAGCATATATCTGGCCAGCTGGCCTAGAATGAAAAGAAGAAAATTTAACTGCCATTTTAAACTATCAAGAGTTGAATTGCATCCATATCGGATTTTTAAAAAAAGTTAAGAAAAGATCATTAAATAAATCACTTTTTTTCTAAAACGTTTCAAATGGAAATAAATGCATAATTTACAGACTCATAAGGCTTTCAAGAAGCCGACTTATCTTTCGGGAAAATGTTATGAAGTCTAAATGCAATTCTCGAGATATTTCATTCTTCGGAACCACTTCAGTGTAACTCGAATGGAATATTCCCCATTCATTTTGAGCAATGGATTTTGAAACTTTCTCATTTTGGATGCATCGGAAGGACTGGATTTTTTCGATTTTCCAATATATGAGACATTTATCAAACGTATGCATAGAGACAGGAAATAGTTTATACTTTTTTTGCCTTTATTTCTGAAGTTTTGATTTTGATAAATATAATAGTTATGCCAAGGAACTAAGATTTTCCTCAATGCTTCCTATCAAGTCCATAAAAGAAAAAAAAAAAAGATTAGCTTTCGTGTATTTGTTTATTTCATTAAATGTTGTAACATTATTTGATTCCCCAAGTATATATTACTTGGAATAATAGATGCATCTAATCAAATATATAAACCTGTATATAACTCAGTTTTCTCCATTCAGAATATTACTATGAACAACTGTATCAGGATTGGAAGATTATTTTGATATTGCATTGTGTTTTAACTATATTGAAATTGTTTCCTTTTAGTATATATATATATATATATATATATATATATATATATATATATATATATATATATATATATATATATACCTTCGGACCTCTATTTACAAAATGGAAAAAGGATTGAACATCTTATTTGTTAATTCGGTGCTTTATCCTAACATCGGGGACCGAAACCGACAAACAAAAAAAATACTTCTTCTTTTTACCTTTTTGAAATTCTGTAATAAGCAACTACACAAAAATATCCATAGTAGAAAATTGAATGCCATTCAAGAATTTAAAAAAAAAAAAAAACGAGAACTTATTTACCTTGAATTTTTTTTAATAATTGTGTAATAAAACTCAAGGTATTTCCTAACGTAATATACTAAGACTGCATTTAAAAATATCATTGCCATTAAATAGGTAAAGAAATATTATTTGCATCCTAATATTTGGCAATTTTCACAGTCGTAACTATAGAAAAATTCCAGAAAACATTTTTTAAATTGCGATAAAAGATGATGGAAATAACAAACGATTTATTTCTGTTTAAGAACACTACATATAGAGGTCAATCTTCCAAAATCTAGTTTTGAGATAATGGGTAATAACGTTTTTTTTACCATCAAGTTATTCAAGCCCTATTAATGTTCATATTGATCAAACATTGTAAGTGATATGAGTACGCAGGGTGTCCCAAAAAAAAGTGCCCAAATTTAGCACATCTAGATTCATCATTCGGAACTCACAAAAAATGTCCAGGCAACAGTACATGTGCGAACCATAGTTAAAACGAAAATACGAAAAACAAAACATGGGAAAAAACAACGTACATGACTGATCAACATCAATAATTTGCAAATACTTGTAAAAACAGTTGTTCGAAAGGTCCACTGGGCATATCGAGGCAAACTTGAGCGTGTTTTGGAATGAATGAGTGCATATGCCACACCGAAGTACAAGCAGCATACAAATGAGCAATTAAGTCCGTTTGCATAGTCACTACGTCTCGGTACAACAAATCCTTGAGAATGTTCTGTATTAAAAATATCCAATGGTAAATATGACGATAATGGGGCCATAGAAAAGGACACCAACGTCTGATCCAGCCGCAAGAGTATGCAATAACAAGCCAATGGATGCCTAAATACGTCGGAGCCCATCATGAACCATCATGATCATCATTCATTCATTATGCATCGCAACTATGGATCGTAAGGTTAATTTCTTTGGTATTTGTTTTATGTACTTCCAACGATAAATTTGACTGAGCTAAGTTTAGGCGCAATTTTTGAGACATCTTATACAGATATGCTTATTTATGAATTGAATATATATATATATATATATATATATATATATATATATATATATATATATATATATATATATATATATATATATATATATTTATAAATTATATTAAATTTTAAAATCATTTCTATTAAATTAAAATTATTTAGATTTTACATTATTTTTTCAAACCTAACAAAATGAAATTAAAATTTTTCAAAAAACTATAACATTTAGTTTTTTTTACTAAAAAGGTCCAATTTTTCAAACCTTTAATTCAGGGGAATTTAAAAACTTTAAACTCTCATGAAAGAGGTAGTTCTTTATACTTATGTCAATGTTTTTTTTATTTTGAAAATACCTCTACCAAAAATCGTTTTTCTTTTTTTCCAGTCAATCTCCCTTTTTCAAATGAGATTTTTAAAGTTTGTAAAGTTTTGAACTTGATGAAAATTTTTTTGCGGAAATTTAAAAAGCCATTAAGTTTGTGATTAGAAAATGTAAAAAAAATTAAATAGACTTTTCTTTTGTTTTTATGGCATATTCAAAGCCTTACCCCCAAAAAGGAGTGAGAAAATTAGTTTTTTTTGTGTAAACATCAAAAAGAAATTAGATGTTAAATTTTTAACTTTAAAACCAATAAAAAGGGTTTTTGAATTTAGAAAATTTAGTTAATTAAAATTTAAATTTTAGAGCTGGGGTTATTTTTAAATTTGTTTTTGTTTTCCCCCAAATTTCCCAAAATTTTTAAAGTAGTAAATAAAATAACCGATTTTATTTTGACAAATTTAAACTATACTTTTTTTATTCTTAGTTTTATATTTAAATTTTTTTCCTAGGGTAAAAAGTTGCGAAGGATCATAAAATCCTTTAAAAAACAATTTTTTGAAAAGGGGTGTTTTTTTTAAAATTAGGTTTTGTTTTTCCCCATAAAAATACAAAATATTAATAATGAATTGTAAAATAATAAGAAGCGTTATTATCTTAAGAATTGTGAGTTGTATCAAATTTTTATTACATTTACTTTTTAAATATAAGTTTAGCTTTTCATTTTAAACCTCTTTTGTGCCCTGAGCGTGTAAACAAGTCCTGCTGAGCCCCGGACTGGCATACTCGTCTTGTCAAAGGAGAACATTTTGTATTGTGTTGCTCTGTTTAAAACTAGTCCCACGGCTTTGGAATACTATAACTTGACATTGACAGTGTTAAAAAATTTACTAATACAATTAACTTATTTCGGAGAAGAAGCGTGAAAAGAATTTTAAAGGGTATATTCGAGAAACGATGAAATTCGTAACTAAGCAGTTTTCCTTGTTTTTTCCTTTGAGTGTACTCTTTTCTATTCTTCATTTACTGTCATTTTCACTTACCGTGTTTAATCGAAGCTTTTAATTTTTTGTACGAATGCACTGGATGGATACTGGTTTATTTGTTCAACCCCATGTTTTAAGATACATCACAAAGCACATAAAAAAGTTATAATTTATTTTTTTATTACATTCTAACTCTAGAGGTTAAGTTTCTTATTTCCTTTTTATTATTTTATCCCTTCCTATTATTTTTTTAATGTGAAATTAAACAGTTTTTAGGTGAAAAAACATATCTTTTCTTTTCCCCAATAAGCTTTTTAAAAAACGTGCGACCTTGGGAAAACGGTGACACAAAGGGGGATTTCTAACTTTTCCTCGGTAGTTAAGGGGTTAATATCGATTATTTAATTTTAATATATCTGATATTTTAAGTCATTTCCCCACACACACTTCCCATAAGCTTTTTAAAAGATTTAAGCAAACGCACAAGACAATAATTATAGCATATCATGAATTATTAATGTGTTAATGTAATATTATTACTGCATAGTAATTATATAAGCTTATCAACGAGGAATAAATCGGTTTTGATTTTAAAAAGGCTTAATGGGACAATCACATTTTAAATTTATGCGCATGGTTTCCCTGAGTGAGTAAAACATACCGATATTAAATAATTTCTATCAGAAAATTGCATATAATATTTTAAATATTTAATTATAAATGCATAGCACTAGCATAATTGTTTAATGATTAAACAAAGTGATTAATTTGATCTATTTGGTAATTTCAGTGCTTTGTGTTGATCCTATTTAAAGTACGGTAAATATTTATGATCATGGAATAAATTTATATAACTTTAATATTGGTTTAAGACCAGATGACTTAAATAATTGTTACACAATAATCAGAAACCGACAAGGCAATATCCAGTAGTCGAACAAATAACTAAATATGCTGAAGCTCTGATTATTAAATATTTTTTTATTACTCACAAAACTATATGAGAGCTAAATCTTATATTACGTTGGAAAGCATTTCTAAATAACTAATTATTAATTAAATAATTTAAAATCCAATCATATTGAAGAAACTAGATACATTAATGAACTATTTGCATTAAATCAGAAAAACATACTATGTAATATTTTATTCTAAAATAATAGGCTGGACAACTGTAATGGCAAACTCTTTCATATAGTATCCATTATATTTTAATGAGTTTTTGATCACCAGAACACTCCTTTACATATTTCAGGAGGATAAAAATTGAAAAGCTAGACAAATATTCTGAATTTACCCTTCCGTAAGATAGGAATTTCAAATCTCGTTCCACTGTGTTCCACTTCAAGAAGTACCTAATTCGGAGAATGTTCGTTTTCTCTTCCTATTGCTGCTGCAAAACTAGTAAAGCAGCAGTTTATATCATCTTTCAAAGTAATACAATTAGCGTAGCACAAAATTAAATCATCTTTTATAGTTCTTTGCAATATTGTAGCTGTTTCAACGAGCACGGGCACAGATATTAACAAGTTTCAAAACTTTACACTGTTTCTTCATGTTTGAAAAAGTAAACATTAGTAAAAGTAAATATTAGTACACTAAGACCCCGCTTAACCCGGGGCACTGGCCTATTTTGTTACCTTCAGTACTGCGTGTAGAGAACACCCCAAAATTAACTCTGTGTATTAATTATAAAAAATAAAAATTAAGTCATTATGATACATATTTATAAAGTACAAGATGTGTTTTGTATATACAAATAAAATTATTTAATTTTGGCACACAAATGAGACTAACACATTAATTTAAACCTAAACATACAAAAGTTTTCATTTTAAAACACATAATTTTATATTTTTCATAAACCAGTAAAACGTATATGCCAGTAACAACCCATACTTTGTAATTAATGAGATAATGATAGTAGAAAATAGAAAAATAATATTTTAATCATTTTCCAAACTTTCAGAGCAGACTGTATACAAATGCTCAACTTCCCCGGGAGTTCTCAGCCCTCCAGATAAACTTTTCAAGTTCATTACATTCCAATCGTTCCTAAAGAGGGATTGCATCACGCCTAAAGGGGTTCAATGACCTAAAATGTGCAGCTACTGAAAAATCGGGTTCTGCACATTCTTTTTAGAAATCTGGGAGGATTTTCTTGTTGCTGGGGTGTACAGAACACCCCGTGCGAGTGATCGCGGGTTAATGCGGGGGATACGTTCCATCCAAGTAGAGCGTAATGCTAAACAGCGCTAAACGAGGCTATCTTAACATGTAAATAATGGGGTTAGGTTAAGATGGATAGAAAATTGGTTAGGTATTAAATTTAATAATTATGTTTTTTTTTAAGAAAATTAAACGAAACATTTATTTCTTACAAAAACAAAAACAATATAAACGAATATATACATATAAAAACAAATAAAATTCGAAGTTAATCAGATCATTCAGTCTATTCTGTGTTTCCAATTTTCGCCCTTTTTTTCAAGAAGGCATCTTGTTGAAGTTAAGCAAATTCATGCAGCACTAATTTGAGATGGACGTTCACCAGAATCTAATCTTCTAATCACTTGCATTTTAGTTTCCAGTGAAATCTTTTTTTGGTTTTCTTTTCTTGTTTTCATTATCACCCATGATAAAACTAAAGATCATAATATTTGTCACTGTATTAATCGTTATAGTATTATATAAATTTATACTTACAATAATGTCAACAAATGTTTCAAATGATAAAAATGCGTCAGTACAGCACCGCACCAAACAAGAAACACAACTACACTGTTTCGGATATGTTAAGTGCATATTTTGAAACCTACAATTTCGGTGAATCCGCGGGTTGAAATAAAAGAGCGCTTAACCGCGCAACAGCGTTAAACGAAAGAGCGTTACGCGGGGTCTTACTGCATAAGTAAAAAAAAAAGGAAACTTTGGCTTGGATAACAGCATGCTCAGATGGCCCGCATGCGAAGGAGAGATCAAAGGCCCTTATAGAGAGACCATCCAGCTGACGCGGCATTGAGAATGTGGACATTATAACTTTCACATAAAAATTCGACGATTAAAGAGCAGAGAGGCTTTATCCGATTTAGGACAGCAGAAAATGTTAAGCCACCCGCTATTCATCGCCAAGGAAGATGTAGTTTTGCCCCAAGATAACGTGAGTCCACACGTTCCACTGTCACATACATGGAAATTTCAAAGGCGAAGCGGGAGCCGCTTGACCATCCGTCCTACAACCTGAACATGTTGTTTTGGGAATCACATGTGTTTGGTCCCTAAAATCACTTTTGAGAGGAAAGCACATAATATCGGACGATAAACTGAAGAGCGCTGTGATGGACTGGGTCTCGTCAGTGCCGAAATAATTCTGGGAATAAAGAATCTTTCGGCTTGTTTAACAATGGGATTGCTGCGCAGACACCTATGGTGTATATTTGAAATAAAGTCTTTATTTATATCCACAACATCGTTTCACCCCTTTTCCTTTGAACATCTTTTGTATATTAACACACACACACCCACCCACCCACACACACAGACATATATATATATATATATGTATCTTACAACGGAAGAATATTTATTCAGATGTAAATAAATCACACTAATAAAAGCTGTGTGGAAATAAATTATAAGAAAATTTAAACCTAGAACAAAAGAATTTTTGTCAATTAGGACTTAGAATGTGATGCAGGATTAGAAATGTTTTACATAAATTATAAATATATAAATGGGGATTTAATTTTCTTTTATTTATTATTGGAAATATGGTTGGAAATTTCAGAGACCTCATTGCATGGGAATTTGAAAATGTATAATCACAATTATTATAGAAGATGCTTGTAAATATAATTTTATCTCTATTTTCAAAAAAATAATATTGTGCGAAACAAGAAATCTAGTTGAAATATAAAATACAGTTATAAAATTAATTCAAGTTTCAAAAAGTAGAAAAATTTAATATGTACCCCATTAAATATTCTAGATTTTTTTAAATGGGAAAAATGTGTTATGTGTCTTAAAGTTATCATAAAATATAATTTTCAGAATAATTTTAAAAGAAATAATAATACATTCCAAAATAGATTTTTCTGTTCTTAATTATAAAAAGAGAGAGAGAGTTTCATTATGTTAACGTTATACTATATATTACAATTAATTAAATTCTTAAATTGTCTAAAATGCTTATTTATTACGTTACAAAATCAAGTATAATTATTCGAATTGAAGGATACAAAAAGAAAATATTAATTATATATATATATATATATATGATATATATATATATATATGAGATATATATATATGTGATATATATATATATATATATATATATATATATATGATATATATATATATATATATATATATGATATATATATATATATATATATGCGATATATAATATACACGATATATATGCATATATGAAAACATATATAGTTATATATATACCCTAGTTTGCAATTAATCTATATCTATGTCCTTTTGATTGTCATATCTCAGAATATGTCATATCTCAGAATGTTTGTCGAATCTCAGAATCTATATCTCATAGCCCTCGCTTCTAGGTTTAAAAATAACAGTATCAAAATATCTAAAATGGAATATATATTTATACTTTATCTTCCCTTGACCTTCGCTCTCCTTGAGAGTCGACTTCTGTAAACTCCGTTATTAGTGGATCCCCTACGCGACAAACGAAATATACCTGCCAAACTTCAAACTTGTTTGCCTAATCGATTCGGAAATTTGATGAGTGAACGAATGAGAAGCGTTTCCCCAACATATAACCCCGTATGTGCCCCAGGTTTTACGGTTTTTTTTTTCTTTCTGCGGTACTTTTTCGAGTTGCATTGTGTTGTTATTAATAAAACTATTCCGAAGACTTCTGAATGCATTGTAATGACCTAAAAAGTGTATGAAGGGTTAACCTATTTCATAGTTTAGTTATCTATGCTTTTCCTTTCTCCCAATACATCCCAATTGTGTGAAAAATGGTTAAGTAACTTTTCTTTCAGATAAAAAAGGGATATGTATATATGATTGTACTATAATCCTATATGAAGAGGAATGGATTTCACTTCTAACTCTTTGATATTCAATTAAGATGTAAATAAAAATAACACAATCGTAGTTTAGAATTTATTACAAATAAATGCAAATGTCTAAGTAATACAGTTGGATGAGATTTATTACCCAATTATTTGATGAAATACTTTTTTGAAAAGTATGTGACATGAAAGATCTTATTGACACACGCTATATAAAGTGATTTTTGATTTATTTAATTTTATTTTAATTCATTTTTTATATCTAAAAATGAGTTTGGAATCATTTTATTTATAGAAAATTTCTAACGAAGTGAAATAAAAACATTTTAGATTAAAATTCGATTAGCTGTAAAAAAAATATCAAAAGAACCTTCGAGTCAGTTTCTTATAACTTGTTCTAAAAATATAGTAAGTTGACCAGACTTATTAATATTCATAAAATATTCAAATTTTAAAATTTTGTTATCTGTTTTCAGAAATAGTTTGTGAGAGACATATTTTGAGAATGATCAACTATTATTTCAGTTAGTTTTATAATATAGGAATCTTAGCTACACCGAAAAACATAACATAATACTTATCCCAAACTAAGTACATATATTATAAATACGGAATTCAGTATATATTTATAAAATACGTGTCACTCTTATTTTGCAGAGCTTAATAAAATGTCTTATTTAAATTATATTGAAGAAAACAACACTGTGCCATTATTGTCTTATAGCCGATATTCACCACAATTATAATACATCTAGATCGGTTAACCTACATATGAATATAGCCATTTTTCGGAGATTAGGTTAGAAAGCACTCTCTAGTGAAGACAAATTTTTACACTAATCGTCAGAAAATTAGGCGTGCTTCCTTTAAGTTTCCATCTCGATGTGTCTAAGTATCATTCTTCACACATATATGATTTAACAGTCCAAGATAAGATTTAATGGAAATGTAACGTATTTGAGAGAAAATAAACTTTGAAGAATACCGCTGTATTTAGAATGAGTAATATACATAAATATGGATAGAGAGTATTAAATAACTCATTTGTGACATCGACTGATAGAAATTTGCTTGCGCTTTGTAATAACAGAATTTGAATATTGATTGCATTGATATAAATCTTTTCTTGATTACATGCTAATTAAAGTTTTGAAGAAAAATTTTGATTTTAAATATTTTTCGATATTTTATAAAATTTTCTTACTGTTAAATGAAAAAAAATCTTAGAAAATATTTTTACATTAAAGTGCAGTGAGAAATATTAGTATAAAATTACTGAAGAAATTGTTTTTGAGTTCTCTATAAGTAATATAGAATAATGTGATTTCAAAGAACAACATAACAAATTATCCTTTAATAATTTATCTACCTCTCAATATTATTTTCTTTTAAATTAATATTTTCAGAATTTATTTTTAAATGAACGGAGAAAACATTTAAATTTCAGAAAAAACAAAACTTGTAACTTATTATAAGTGATAAAATTTTTGATACGTATAACTATATATGCATTAAAATTATACAATGAGAAAGGTTATATCTAGAAATTATATTATTAAATATAAAACAATATCATTGTTATATCATATTAAACTTTGTTTTTTTTTTCATGCGAAATGCAATTATCTTATAAATTGTCATTAGTTACGTTTCTACAAAGCATTTGCATACAAAGTTTACCAATTTTGCACACTTTAGTGTTTACAAATACATTTAATAATAACCTGTGGTTCATGTTTAGTTAAACCCTCGTACCTACAGTCTACATCTCATTACCAATTGATTATTTTTAGAAGGAAAATATTTTGTACTAATATATTTCATGCACATTCTTATATTATATTTCAGGTTTGATTTAAAAATAATTTACGATTTGATTGGGCATTGAAATGTTTATCTAAAAAAATAAAGTCAATTGCGTTTTAAATATCTCATATAATTTTTGTACATGCTAACTTTTATGAACTACATATGGATCCGTTTTTCAGTACACCAAATAAAATCAAAATGCAAGGATGTAAGTTATATGCCGGGAATAAAAGTGATAGCTTATAAAAAACGACAAGAGTAACTGAGAGAATACAGAGAGACTTCTGTATAGTTTTACAACATGGAATATTGTATATTTAAAATAAATGACATAATGAGCTTAAAGGGTTATAGTTTTATAATTAAACTATTTTTTCGTAATCCTCCGATAATACCTAAAATAAATGACTTTAAAACATAAGATCTTTGCATACGTGTACTTCTGGTCTCTGCGTAAGAAACAGGGTGAGTGGTTTTCAGCTTGAAAGTATAACTGCGTGATATACGCCAGATTCCATCGTTATATATATATACAGTACCAGACATAACGAAATAATTTAGTCACTAAATAATAAAGGTACTGGGGATAGTTTTTGAGTTTTCCTATAATCAGCAATTTCTCATATAAATTAAATTTTCGTTTACTATCCAAAATGTATCTAGTTAAAATTTATTTCTCAGATAAAAATGAACTAAATTGAATGTTCTCAGACAGAAATTATTAAATACCTAAACGCCATCTCCCATTATAGCAATGGCAAATTTCTACTAACTCAGACAGTTCACAAAGAACTTTTTTAAAGAAAAATACGTTATGTCTGGAAACCCATTTTGCTTTCTTTCTGGATTCTTTACCTGAAATGTGGAAAAAGAACCAGAAATCTCAATTCTTTAAATGAGAAAGAAGTTCAATACATAGTTTTTTAAGGGAAAAAATACAGAAAATGGGAGAAGGAAAGTAAAAAAGTTCGAGTATTTTTTTTGTTTGCCATTTCGAAAGGATAATGCGAAAAATGACCGTTTCTTATTATCCTTAAGGAATTTCCCAATAAAAGTAATTAAAGATTTCCTCTGTACATTCCCAAGAGTCCCTTTAATGAACTCTTGGTTTAATTGCAACTTTTTACGACTTTCATCTTTTCTGTCACCAGGATGTCTTAATCTATCTTGGGTCCATTCAAATCTTAATTGCCTTAAATCGTTAATATAAAAATAAAATCTTGTTGTTGAAAATAAGGGGACATACGGTATTACATTGAGTATTTCCAACGACCTATGAAACCACATCATGAATCTATCTAACCGTTGCTACCATAATTAAATGGTGTTAAAAATGAATCTACTGAAATGTTTCAGCTACTTTATTTAAATTAATAGATAACAGCAAAGAATTTTAGAATGATGGTTTTATAATAAAACGTCTCTTGAATTTTAATAAGGAGGATTATTTGTTTATTTATATTTGTTTGCAAAATTTATTTCTGAGATGAATTTCTATTAAAAAATGGTTTGCATATCTATAGGAACAATATTATGCGAAAAAAAGAGAAATCTATTTATATTATTATTTAATAGGCTTAAAATTTGAGTAAAATAATTGCTAAATGATTAAATTAATATTTGTAAATGAATGAATATTTATTAACACCACAAAGCAACACATGGACTAATGACAAAGTAACTCGTAACTTAGATTCACGAACAAGTGACGACTACAGCCCCGGAAACCCACTATCCTAACTTCCACAACACAAGAACATGAGGGCTTTGAATCATAAAAAGATTTCAAGTGAATCAGCTGTCTTCACAGTAGATTTTCACTTCTTCATGACTCCAACCCGTGACTTAAAGTATCCGACTACGTTCGGAACCGTGATTTAGCAAAAGCGAATAAATGGATAATTTTCATGATATTTAGTGTCACAGATTAGACTACATGTATACAATTGATTTAAGGACATTTTGACAAAAAAAAATTATTTAAATACAAATATTTTGGCAAAAATTAACTTAGAATAATTTTTTCAAAATGTTTTGTAAAACTGCTTCTATTATAATATTTTTTCCCCTGAAATGCTCAGACCTTTCTACAGAGGCTCAACTAGAATTTTTGAAATATATAACTTAGAAGTGGGTTTATCAATATTTTAAGACAGCAGAGGGGAGCAATTTTAAGAAAAAAACACCGATAATTACTTCATTTGGTTGTAACTCTAAAATAATGTGAATTTTTCAAAAATCATAGTTGAGCCTTCTGTAAAGATGTCTGAGCTATATACAGGCAAAATATTATTATAATAGAAGCATTTTTCACAATAGGAGAACATTTTGAAAAAAGATTTTTCTAAGTTAATTTTTTGCCAAAATATTGTCTTTAAATAATTTTTTTTTGTCAAAATATCCCTAAAACAGTTTTATACATGTAGTCTAATCTAAGTGACACTAAATATCATGAAAATTTTCCATTTATGCGCTTTTTTAAAATCACGGTTCCGAACATAGTCGGATATCTTAACAATGAGTCCATGATCATAATCAAGTGTCACAAATTAATTCTTTAAGCAAAATTTCGTATATTACATTTATATTCTTTATTATACATCTCAATTAAAAAATTATACATTCATAAATCAATGTGTGAATAAATAGTGTAATAAAAATTCTTTAAACTGTTATCAATCTATTTTAATAATTTTTTTTAAATGGCATGTAGTACTATTATTATATATGTATATAATCATACCTGAAGTTGTGTTTACTTATATTTTTCAGACAATGATATCTACTTTATATACCAGGGGAACCAAAAGTTCGTTCAAAATTTAAAAATTTATACAAAAGGAACAAATGATGGTAATGATGTGCGGTTTGCAAAAAAGAAGGACTCAGAAAGTCGGATTTTTTTAGTGGCAAAAGACTTTTTAGTTAAAAATATCACCGACAGAAGGCATTGAATATCTGAAATACAATGCACAGCAGAGTACGCTCCATTTATTTTTATTCTTGTAATAAAAATTGCTCAACATGTTCTCCAGAACATTGTCCTACATAACTAAGGTTCAATACAGCTGAATGCAACACTTCAGAATGACTTGCCAAAAAGCCACATGATAGATAGAATTTTTGAATTCGTTCTATGTTGGTGTGGATAAATTTTATGCAAAGGATTTTAAATTTCGCAGAGGTCGACAACCAGAAGTCAACCGGCAGCAGGTCGGCCAAACATGATGGCCACGCGATCTTGCAATCTCAACCAATCAATATGTCCTCATCAAAAGTAGTCAGTTGGAATCACTTAACTGGATTAGCATAGAATGGAGGTGCGAGATTCGGCATGAAGTTTATTACAGGTAACGCACATCTATGATTTAATGCGGGAAGTAAAAAGAATAAATACATATATTTTTGCTGCTAAAAAAAAATTCGACTTTTTTGTGAGTCTTTTCTTTGAAACTGCAGTTCTTCCTCTCTTTCTTTTTATGAATATTTTAAAGTTTACACGAATTTATGACTCACCTGATAAATATTTAGAGAGAGAGAAGTATATAATGTATAGTTTTGTGTATTAAGAATTTGTGATTGATTTATATAAATTTCCATTTTCTTGGGACCAATAGAAATATTGTGTGTTGGATATCCTGTATGATTACTACGTAAAAAGTGTATTTTAAAATTAAACATTTGCAATGAAAAGCAATCCTGAAGACAATTTCTTAAGAGACCAAAAAGAATAATTGGAAATTATGTTTAACTTTTCAATGGGCGTTGTCTTTGCAAAAAAAATATTATTAGTTTCACTCTCGATACGATGTCAAAACAGTCCGCAAATCATTATTATTTTTCTATTTTATTTCTTCCCTTTGGGATAAAATGAGTTTGTCTAGTCTTCGAGGTAAAGAATATTCGTTAATTTTAAGTCGAGGAAAATATTACTCGAATTTTTCAAATTTGGACTTCACATTTTACAAAAGGATAAATTATTTGACTTCATCTTGAAGATTACTTCATATTGAAAAAGAACACAGTAGTGTAAGGCCATTTCAGGGAAGCGATAGCAATCTAAGTGATTAAAATATTGGAGAAAACTATGCAGGCAGTGTATCTTAAAAATGTATATTTGGACGACGATCTAGAAGAATTGGTAGAATATTACGATTTTTAAATTGTTAAAGATGCAAAGCAATGTAAAATGGAATAAATAAGAACTGAAAAATTAACATTGTGTAGTTCTTATCGACATCAAAGAATTTTCAAATTTTTCGGATATTAAAATGGATTGCTTTTGAAAATAATGGATGTAACTATGGCTGATGAAATTTTGGAATTTATTGAAGACAACATATACAAAATAAAAATCCCATAATACATAAATGAGATAAGTTTTATTTTCTAATAATGCTAAAGTTTAATATTTCTTTAGGAAATGCATAATGTAATGTTACTGTATGTAAATGTAAATGCGTGCGTGGTGTGTGTGTGTATGTTTCAATTATTTTATAATGAAATATCTTTCATCTGATAAAAAAAAACAATCTATTTCGTATGCTGTAAGATATGCACCAATTCATGTTAACTAAAAATGCGAAGTTTAAGCTATCTCTGAATCAAAATATGTCAAAATGTTCAGGACCGAATAAATTGAAAATTCATTTATTTAAGAGTCAAAAAATAAATAAAACGTAG
Source organism: Trichonephila inaurata madagascariensis (assembly GCA_019973955.1). Taxonomy (NCBI): domain Eukaryota; kingdom Metazoa; phylum Arthropoda; class Arachnida; order Araneae; family Nephilidae; genus Trichonephila; species Trichonephila inaurata. Next base: position 44,109 of record BMAV01009789.1, read on the forward strand.
AAGATTTGTATCCTTACAATGAGTAGTTATTGCATTTAGAAACATTTCTAGATTTCATATTATTATAAAATTTGTATTCATTTTTTTTTTTTACTACATTCAATTTATTTTTGCGCACACACACATACAAACATACACATTTTCAATATTCGACTATATATATAATTTTTTAAATGCAGTATCGACATAAAGACATGAGAAGTTTTTCGACAGTCTTCAATATAAATTTACACGTTTATCTACTTCTACAAACATATTAGTTAAATGTAGTTGAGTAATATTTATTTACGCTCTCCTATTGCAAGAACAGTTAAACAATGAGATAATTAGTATCAATGAAAAAAAATGTTTCTTTAATTCTAAACATTGTGAAGGAAGTTTATTTATTCAAAATTATTTATTTTACTTATCTATTATAAACAAAACATTGGAAAAAGTATTGATTTTTCCTTATGATACAATATTTGTAGAAGAAATGGATATGAACAGTAAAAATTATATTTTACTTAAAAAAAGTAAAAATTTAAAGACATTTTGGAGAAATTATTTTGCAAAAAAAAAAAGGTGAAGTTTTTTTGTCGTGCATGTTAGCAAAATTTTTATATATTAAAAAACAAAACAAAAAATTTAAAAAAATTTGAAAAATAATTTTTTTTTTTTTTTTTTTTCCCCCGCATCAGGATAAAAAAATTTAAAACCGTTTTAGCTATCATTATATCTAGTCCTTAATATTTGATTTGGTTGGGGAAACCGATGTAGGGTAAAGAATACTACAGAATAAAGATATTTTTGATGTTTTATTCTTAGAATAAAAATTATTTCTTAAATAATCTTGTACTTTTTTAAGCGAATGTATTTTTAAGCCATTATTCATTTCCATGAATTTTTTGAACTAATTTTTAAAATTAGATTTTAATTTTTTATGAAAAAGGCAAAAAAAATAAAGAAAAATTTAACCGGGGTTTTAATTTTTTAAACCCTTTTAAAAAAAAAACCCAGAATGACCAAAAGTTGGGGGCAAAGTAGAAAAACATTATCAAAAATTTCCCCGACCGCCACCCAAATTTTAATGGGTCCCTTGGGTGACCTCCTTGCCTTCTTATCTTCGGAAAAAAAAGGGGTAAAGCCCTTTTTTGCAACCCCCTTCCCTTTCTGCTTTTTTACCACCTGATGACACAAAACAGCATCCCTTAAATGTTTTTTCATTTGGGGTGGGAACAGGTAAAAGTCACACGGGTTAAGTCTGGTGAATAGGGGAAATGGAAACAAATGGAGTTTTGGGAGAACCCTTTTTCCAATTGGGTTTTTTCTGGTGCGTTTAAGAATCCCGTCGTCACTCTGC
>BMAV01009790.1:0-13023 GCA_019973955.1 Trichonephila inaurata madagascariensis
TGACGTTGTGTAATTATGATTTTATATTTTTATGGGACTTTTGCGCTCTTTTTTGGTATTCTACCCTTGAAAAGATCTCTTTTAAATTTATTAAATTTTTTAAAAAATGGCTCTCACGTGAAAAATACTACGACGGATATTTGATTTGAGAAATGAAGTGTACATGTTTTAAGCGAAAAGAAACATAGATTGGCAAGCTATTATATCAACAAAGGGGCTAGGAAATCTGAGTTATTTGTTGATATTTTCGAAAAACTTAACGACTTAAATTTGAGTTTGCGGGGTGAGAATTCAACTATCATAAAATTTCAGCCATAAAAAACTTTTAAAAATAAGCTTGTTTCTGGAAAACTGAATTGAAAAAAAACAACACCGACATGTTCCTTGCTTTAATGATTTTATCAAAGAAAATAATATAGATATATTTTTACATTTAAATAATAATTTAAATTAATTTAAAAAGAAAAAAGGAAATTTTTTCAAAAAAGATTCGAGGTTTTTCCTGAAAACGATTTTGGGTTTGGGATTCGTGATTTTTTCTTACAATATGCAGTTCAACCTTCAAATTAGTGAAAAGAGGAATTGATAGATTTGATTAGTGATTATACTCTTCAAAATAATTTAAGACTCAGCCTTCCCAAAAATTTTGGCTATCCTGGAAAAGCAATACCCCGTTCTATGAAAGAATGCCATCAATTACTAATACAATTTGCATTAACGTATTTATGTAAAATTGGTTTGAAAACAGTTTCAAAAAACAAATTCCTCGTTTGAACGCTGAAGATGATATGCGAATTGCACTTAGCAATATACACCCGAACATCGATGAGAAAATCAGAAATTTGCGACACATACATCTTATTAAAAAAGGTTTTACTGATTTTTATGTGTTATACAAAAAATATTTTCTTTAAATTACAAATAATATTAATATTTTGTCAGAAATGATGATTTTTTTATTCGTAAAACGAAAGAAATGAGCCTATTTACATAGTATTTGTAAACATTTATCTCTAAGGCAAAAGTTTTCTCTCTACAAAAGGGGTCACAGTTGAAAAAAGTTTGCGCACCACTGCTCTTGAGGCATTCGCCTCTTTGATTTTACTAAGATGCTTAATCTCAGTATTGCTTATCCGAAATCTCCTACTAGATTCGGAATCAACTCCTCTAATACTCTATATTTTTCCATCGTACGTAATTTCTACTACCCTTTTACTATAAACTCCCTGGACGATCTATCTTCAGATTACAACTCCGTTCTTCTCAACTTCTATCAAGCTTAATAAAGAACTCACTAATCCCAGAGTCATTCATATGAATTGCCCCTCTTTACTAAAATCTAATAACAATATCCCTTATTCAATTTTCATCTAATAATATCAATTTAACTCGAAATAAAAAAACAAATCTCGAGATCAGATAAAAATATTAAAAAAGTGTGAATAATTTTGTATCAAAGCCCACGGGAAACAATGTAATTTTAATCTTGTTCTTTACTTAGTACTGATAAATTAATTACCAAATACATTATGCAGTACAGATGCATTTATAAGTATATTTTATCAATGTAAATGTGTATTTTACTTTTTTATTATGTCGGAATGTATTTTGTTTTGCTTAATTTCAGTAAATTTGCAACTTTTAAAATCTTTTACTTTTGACTTTTTGATATGCTCGTCCCCTCCCCCTTGTAAGGTTATCACGCCCCCTAAGGGGGGGCTCCCGGAAAAACTGGGTTAAGTTTTTAATTAATTATACTTTCGACGTAAAAATGATTTGATGAAATGACGTTGGAAATTGTATTGCTACTTAAATTCAATCACTTTTCTGTTTTTTTTTATTAAACAAATACAATTCAAAGTTTAGAAGTACTCTCAACCTTTCAAAAACTCATAATATTTGTGAGAATAATATTAACACTCCATCCTTTCCATTCTCTAAGCGTATTAGGTTCCCTTTATTAAACAAATCCTTTTTGAATGCTGCATATTCCCAGTGGGATTAGCCCGCTGTCCTCCAATCTGATAAATGTCTCGTTATTCAAAGCTGACATTGACACATCAGGTCGTTTATTTGTGCCAAACGTCCCGCCAGATAATGATGGATGAACACCCTTACAATAATTCTGGATAGGCTGCTAAAAGGCACTAAGAGCTAAAAAAACCCAGAACCCGTTAACTATTAACTTATTTCTTTCTCTTACTATGAATATATTTACTGCTGTTGCAAGAGCCTTGCATATTTATTCTTATCAACAGCTTAGTTTGCAGGAATTTGTTTTGGGAAACCCGAGTCATATTAAAAGGGAATTTTATTTTTATACTTAAAGAATCAAAACACTTTCGGAGTACTTTTATTTAAAAAATAGTATACTAAAACATTATAAATGCTTTTTGAGAAATCAATACGGATAAATACTAATATTTAAAAAAAAAATATTAAAAAAAAATATTTTTCTAAAGTTTAAAAAAAATCACAAGTATAAGTGAAATTTTAGCAATATTCTGGATACACACTTTAAGTCTATTAGAGAAAACGGTAATATACTTACATTAGTAAAAGTATTACAGAAACGAATTAGATGCATTTATCTAGAGAACCTAAACAGATGTTAATGTTTTATTAAAAGTTAAACATTTTAGAGCTCATAGAGAGAATATTATAAGAAATGTGACATTCTTTATGAGACCATTATTTAAATAACAGACCATTTCTCAAAAAACATTCATACAATAATAATTTTTTGTCAGTACATTCTCTAGAAAATAATATAATTATAAGGCTCAAAAAGTTTTATAGATGTACATTTATAACATTTTGAGTTATCAGACTCACCATGATCAAATTTGGACAATTTAAATAACTACTTCTGGTAGATTAAAGGCCCCCTTTCCAGTTTCTCTAATTTTATAAAATTGATTGTAACTAGAGCCTCTATGTAGCATAGAAACAAAGTATATTTTGTAAAGCCGGAAAATAACTCTATTCAATAATATATATATATATATATGTTATGACAGAATTCGGCCATTTCAACGTGCTCGGATAACTAAAAACAAGTCAAAGTTTTTATTGATTATTTATTTGCGTAGATCTACATAGCAAAACGAAAACTATTGTTTCTGGGCCTCAAATTCTGAGAGAGGATGAAGCGAAATGGACGGCGATTGAATTGATACACCGTTCCCCAAATTTCCACTCAACGTCCAGTGCACAGGATTAATTTAATCTGCATCAGGCCCTCTACATAGTGGGTCTTTAGTGGCATCAGAACTCGAATACATGACTCGATAAAAACAATGTCGGCTACGAAATTGAAACTCTAACGATTAATCTACAGCAGTCAAAAAGTTTTTTTAGTACTTCTGAAAGGTGAATAAGCAAATAAAATTAAATCTCCTACTGACAGTCAGCTTATACAAAGAGTGCATTTTACTCCTCAGTTCATAAAAGATATTAAACCGTCATGATATGTATAAAGTTAAATGCTCTTATATCTAGAAATCGGAGCCAAACCAAAATATGTGAACTGAATTATTATTATTACTATTATTTTAGCTTTTGTACCACAGTTATTGAATAATTTTAAACTGAATTAAATCCTGATGTGTCTAAGAAAAAATAGTCGGATATTGTCTTAATTATGATATGTTTCTGCACAGTATGTCTCTTAGAGAAAAATGAAAAGCATAAAAAAAAATTAAATGATTATATTAGATGGAAATACTTGTAAAACATTCTCGTTCCACTTAAAATTTTATTTTGCTTGATGTTAAGGAATCTTGAATTGAATCAAGATTGAACGTTGGATTACTAAAAAAATTGCATCTACTTTTAGCCTTAAAAATCAATAACCAAATGTTTCTTCATGTGTGTGGTACATAACTTTATTTATATACATTCATAAACTCAAATTATCTTTATATTGATACTTAAAAGCAATATCTAAGAAGCATTTTTTTCTTTTAATTTCTTACAGTTTAGGCGAAATAAAAATATATTTAAAATGATGAATGTATAAGTATTCGTTAGGTCACATAATGTGTAAGTATAAATATATATTTTGCATTTCTCTCAGTACATTTTTTTTTGCAGCACCTAATTTGACACAGTAATACAGAACTCGATCAATTTACACCACTTCTTTTTTCCCTATATATCTATTTTAAGATATCAACTATTTCGGGTTATACTCGAGGAGAAAAAAACATTAAGCAAACTGGCAACATATTGGGAAAATATAATTAATCTTGGTTATTTTACTTTTATGTAGAATTCTTTATGATTCACTTCTCATTTTCAACTCATATTTTTTAACAACTTAATGATAATCCACACATATGTACAACTTTGTAACAGAATTGAACAACTCACATATTTCGTTTGAAAAAAATTAAATAATTAAAATCTTTTCATAGAAAGCAATTTATTAGACTCATTCCTTAATGATATAAAGATCACAAGAAATATACTTTCCTAACGTTTCTTAGTTAATTGTATCTGAGAAACGATGAGGGATGTATGATAAAAGAAGAAAAAATCCTTCAGAATGTTTTAAACACATACACTTAAATGCTTCAAAATTAATTTAATATTAAAAAATATTTTTGTTTTTCAAACTACAAGCATTTTTAAGGATATTTAAAATTAAATTCGTCTAATAATTTTTCCATCAATCTTCTGCTTAATATTCATCATAAAGAACTCCGATATAGAAAGTTTCAGCATTAAAAGACCTGATAAAGCAAAAATTATTTCATTTATTTTTTGAAATTTTATTTAATAATACAGATACGTTTTGTGATTGTCTTATTATTACAATAAATTATATATAAAAATATTTGAAACAAGTATTAGAATAAGAAGTTAGGAGATATACTGTAATATATATCAATACTTTAATAATATAGTCAGTAAATTACATTCAAATGTGACACATTGGCTTATGTTTAAGAAAAATCTTCTAATTTATTGATAATATAAATTTATTCAACAACCAAAGGCAGAAAGTTGTAAATATATAATAAACTAATTCAAGTAGCCGGCTATTAATTTACATTATTTACAAAAGTACCATTTTATGATTGTAGAAGGTCAAAATAATAACTTAATTTTATAATATTTTTTAATTTTGTGGAAAATTATCTAGCTCACTACCCATTAAATAATCTTTTTTTTTCACTTTACCGACAAGGTTTGATATAAGAATCTCATCTTGTGAAAAAACTGCGATCTTTATATAAATAGGTATCACAATATACCCAGAACTGTAGTAAACAAAATACTGGCTAATTACAGGGAAATGGCAAGAAGCACCAATGAATGCTACGAAAAATATTCTGTGACCTCATTGCCGCTATAAAAAGTTCCTAGAAATAGATGATATCCGCAAAAGCTCCAGAGTCAACTGATTTAAAGACATTATCGCATCATTCAAGTTCAGTTGAGTAAATGTCTCATTTGAAGATATGTAATATAGTGACGGCCATGTATAAAAATTGCAACACCAATATGAAAGTAAAACAGAACTTTACTTATTATATTCAGCAAAGAAAGCATATCAGTAAAGCAAGCTTAACGTATTCAGCAAAGAAAGAACGAAGCGTCATTAAACTAGAATACAATTTCAGACATACAAGTTCCAAACTTAATACAAACAGCTACCCTCTTTAGCAGCTAAAATGTAAGGCATCGGGCAACAAACTTCATTCATAGATTCTAGACAGTAATTCCATGCTGCTTCAAGCCTATGTCCTTAATCATAAATCACATTGGCCAGAAAGCGTTGACAGTTTAATATCTCAACAACGCATTACCAGATGTACTCAATGCTTGAGAAATACGGCGATAGTCAGAGAAACAGTCTATCAACTTCTTTGTCGGCACACGGCATTTGGCACACGGCGAGCAACATGCAATCTTGTGTTACCAAGATGAAAGATCTATGAGGTCTCGAAGATAAGGCCCTTCAAATATGAGAATTTTAACTCCGGGTGTACAGATTGCTGATGATATGAACTCAGGTGATAGTTTTATGAACCCCACAACTGCCCATCGATCACACAAGGTATAAGCTCTTGTACCGATATCGAATGCATATAACTGAAAATGAGACATCTTTGGCATCGTACGACAGTGTTTCTTCATCAGAGATCATTTATTTTGTTCAAATGTATGCAGTGAGAGTCACCTCTGATAATCTGGCCTTTCTCAAGATAGACTGGTAAGTTGACTCCACAGCTGTTACCTTAGCATTCTTTGGGAAAGAAGAGGACGCAAGCCATTATGCTTCTCCTTCTGCCTCTTTTTTTTTAGTCTCTGGTTCATATTGATAGATCCAAAATTCATGCACCAGACGCCCCCTAGAAAATCCTCTTTGACTTGATCCAAAAGATTCATCAACTTCCTTCACGGGTTAAGCCAACTTTGTTTCTGAATAGGAGTCAGTATTATTGCTAAAACAATTGACATGTAGCATTCTACATCAATATCTCCTTCTTTATACTGTCATTCCACATGCTGCTAAAAGCAGTCTATTTCATATTTATTTAAATAGCTACACTTCAGTCTTTAAAGGTAATGTCCTGGGCTTCTTTTGCTATGGCAGCATCGTTTGTAAATGAAGTCTTCCATTTTCTTGGTCGTTTGTGAAAGACACGTGGCCTGAGGGGCTGTGTCATGTTTGAATGTATCTCAAAATTGTGCCGTATAATATTCTATCATTTCCATGAACAGCAATGTATTCGTCGAGAATTTTCAGGGCTCTTTATACTTCAAACGAAGAAAAATCACACTAAGAGTCTCTATCTTTTCCATATTAAACAATGTTTTAATATACGGTTTTCTGAAACCGTAAACATTAACATTAATACATACAATTTATTCAACATTCTGTACAAAAATCTATTACCTCATTGAATAAAAATTATCCAAATACCTTCAAAATATTAATGAAAATATAATTTTATATTATTTTAAAGCGATATGGTACCATCTTCAAAATTTTTTTTATTTTTAATATTTGATATTTGGTTTTAATTGTATTTTATAAAGGTTAATATTTAATAATAATTTCATACAAAAAAATTTAATTTGTTGCAAAATTTTTGTAAAATTTAAAGTTTTTAAATTTTTTTAAACATTTTTAAACCCCTAAGGCTTTTTTAAATATGTTTCTTTTCTTTCAAAATTTTTTTTCCAAGTACCTTATAATATACTACATAAAACTGTGCATGGGTTTTTTTTGCTACTGCTCTTTAATTTTTTATTAATTTTTTTATAGTTAAACTTACAAAAATTCTCGAAAAAACATTAATTTTGATTTTGAAATTTTTTAGAAAAAGTACTAAACATGATAGAGCTAATTCAATGCATAGTTTTACAAAACATACATTTCTGAACATATAAAAAAAGTTTCAAACCCTTACTTCAATTATCAAAAGCCTTGGGTTTTGAAAACAGTGAATGTACAAAACTTCAACATGGAAAAAAAATGAGTTTAAAGTTTTCATTTCTTAAATAGCATGATAAAAATTTCTCCAATAATCTGAAACTTTTTATGTAATGTTATTAGTTTGTTTCAAACTGTTACCAAAATTTTTTTAAAAATTTACAAGAATAAAGAATATACTTGTTTAATGAATATATAAAAAAAAAGGTCAATATTTCATAAACATTATCTTAACAATTTTAAAAAATTACACACACAATTTTAGCGTTTATTCATGCACAGTTCTATACTACTATAATAAACAGCACGTAAAACAAATATTCATACTTTTTTCCATAATTTTAAAAGCTAATATATTCACAAAATCCATAGACTCTTCCAAAATTTACTCGCAAAGAAGCATTTTTGCAAGTATTACATAGAGTATTTTAAAAAGATTTGTTAATGCATTTTTATCAATAATGACGTATGGGAGTCTGGATATACCAGTGTATTTTCATCCAAACGAGAAAAAGTATTGCATTCTTCTTCAAGTTTTACACCTCAAGTTAGTGTTTTGAGAAACTTTTTGAACTTGTCTTAGCATCTGAAAATCACCTCTTCAAAGCTTTCGTTGTGGCAGATTTAGAAAGTTTTTAAGGCCTAGGCATGTTAACTTTAAACTTTTGAGAAATCACCAAATTCCTTGTCGTAAAGCAACTTTTCTTACTCTTCAGAACACAGGGGTAAAAAAATATAGTTAAATTTGTAGGAACAGAACTTCAAGAAAACGCGTAGAATAACTCTCTATATAATCAAACAAAACAATTTTTTCTTTCAGTTTAAACACTCATCAGCGTGGAGTAAAAAATTAGTTCCTTATTTATCAGGCTCTTTTCTAGCAGCGATCTGAAAAGTGGGCGTGGCAGCTTTGTTTAGCTACTGACATGCAGCAAAATGGATAAATAAGTGAATAAAAATATAGATACAACTCTGAAATTTTGCAGACACATTAAGAAGGATTAAAAGCATCATATAAGCCAATAAAAAAAAATTGATAGTTTGATGATTTTTAGGGTACCATATCGCCTTAAATAAAATATTAAATGTAATTTTAATTAATTTGTATATATTTTTTAATAATAATTGCAAAAAAAAAAAAACAACAAAACTTAACGACGTTCTCCTAGATTACATAATAAATTATAGAATTTCATTAATGCATGAGATAAAATAATTTTTTAAGCTTACGTTTATTGTGCAAACATATTTTTTTCTATTGTAAAAATTAATTGAAAAACATATTTTTAGTATTCAAAATGTAATATTGTATTTTAATGGTATCTAAATTTGTTCGCAGTTATTTTCAGATTCAAAAAGTAGAATTAAATTTATTAAAAGCTAACTTTTTTATCAATGTTAAATTTGATTAAATGTTATATTATAAGAAACAAAAGCTGCAAAAAAATTGATTATTTTTTATCTAAATAATACATTATATAGTTTTTCTCAATTGCCTACAATAATATTTCTGCTGAGGCTAAGTCCCCTGAGTCATTTTTGGATTTCCTGACTTTTTGTAACTGGAAAATAAATATCCCTCCAGGGCTTATGATATTGATGGTAATGGATAGTTAGAGATAACACATGTCTATAGATTGTGATGAGATTTTTTATTTTTTCAAATAAGTTGGATCAATGGATTTTCTTTTCGCTTTTAAGAAATGAGATATTTTTTTTATCAAAATGGTTAGCTTAGAAATAGGAAATATATGTGAGTCTGTTATAAAGAAATTGCAAAACAGTAAAAAGCGGCTTTTTCCCCAATTTTCGTACACCCACATTATTTGCAAAAGATTATAATTGGATGTCAGTCCTAACTAACCCAATCTAACCATTATTATATATTATTCGATTTATAATAAATTCACATGCACAATTTACTAACACTAAATTACTATAATAGGAATAATCGTTTTGTAAAGAGTCTACTTGAAATATACAATACATAGTTTTCGCATTTCTTCTTGCTTTCAAACGCCTTCTATGTTTACCTAAGGTATACAACTATATCAATACAATTTACTTTTTTAAAAAATATCGCATTAAGATACTATTAAATTTTAAGAATAATATTCAATATTGGGGTGTTTTTTTTTTATTTTCTACTCTTGTTTTTAATAAAATTGATGTTTATATTTTTTTGACCAATAATAAAAGTTTTTCCTTAATAAAGTTTAATAAACTATATTTTTCATCACAATAAGACGTTCAGATACGCAGGGGTTAAATTCAAAGTGAAAGCATCTTCTGTGTTTCATACTTCTTACAAATCATAACAGTACAAATTGTCCACAACGTAAGCTTCGAATCATAATCTAAGAAGTAGTTTTATTACCTTACCGTTATCCAATAAAATACATTTATAGTTTGAAAATAATGGAACTGGCTCACAAAAAGATATTTGCTTGGAAGTTAAGGTAGAACTATTGTTTATCTTAAATATATTACCATGGTATTCACTTAAGTATCAATTTAAATTTAGAAGAAAAGAAAGATCGCAAGATGCTCAACGCGAGGGCTAGATGGACGTAGCAGTATTGTAATTCATTTTTCAATACCAAAACTTTTTTGACGAAGAGAGATGGGTGTAAATCAGCAATTGGCGGGAAAAAATGTTTTCAGTCGAGATACTAAAACAAACTTTTCCACCAAGATTCAGTTTGACTCCTTAAATGTCGAGGGCGTGTATACACGTCCTGCTGAGCTGGTGCTTTTAGTGTCCCTGACGTGTATACTCGTCCTTCCAAAGGAGAACATTTTGCATTGTGCTGCTCTATTCAAGAAGTCTCAGAGGTGTTAAATTTCTCTAGAGGGCTGAAAATATAAACAATTTTCAAACAGATATAATTCTTTTAAATTTAAATTAAATAATTCGAAACTCTTACACATTATTTGCAAAGGATTATGGCTTCAAAAAAGTACAAAATGTTTGGAATATAATCCTAATTTTAAAAATTATAAGCATATGAATATAAGAAATAATTCTGTAAGTAATTTTTGCGTTGTGCACGCTATTTTTTAAAATAGTATCCTCTGATGTATAAAACTTTAAAGAATTATAAAATGCATCATACTCTTTAAACCCTACATCACTTAAGAATAACATATCTCTTATATTTCAAAATATTTGAGAAATTTTGAAATTTTTTTAAAAAAATTTGAAAATTTAATTTTATTTTTTTTAAAAAATACAATTTATTATTCTTTTAATATAAAATACTACAGTATAATGAGGATAAATTTGACTTTATAAATCAACTTATAGCTAGTAATTAAAATGTTTATTTTAGAAAATAGCATGAGAAACGTAAAACTTAATTAATATTTCTTATAGAAATGTTTCTTATTTTTGTATGCTTATAATTTTTAAAAGTATAATTATATTTTAAACATTTTACTATTTTCTGAAGCCCCATTCCTTTATAAATAATGTGTACAAAATTCAAATCATTTAATTTAAATTTAAAAGAATTATACCTGTTTGAAAATTGTTTATATTTTCATTCCTCTAGAGAAATTTAACACCCCTGAGACCTCTTAAAACCAGTCCCACGGCTTTGGAATACAAAAACAAGACACTGGCTTCCAAAGAATTTACTTATTCCGGAGAAGAGGTAGGGAAGGAAATTGAAAAGAGTATATTACAGGAACGATGAAATTCATAGCTAAGAAGTTTTTCTTGATTTTGCGTTTGAGTGTGCTCTGTTCTATTTTTCATTTGCTGTCATTCTCGCTTACCGTGTGTAATAGGAGTTTTTAATTTTTGTACGGATGTGCTGAATGCGATACTGGTTTATACATTCAACCATGCTTCAGGATACATCACAGAACATGTAAGTTATAATTTATTTTTTATCACCGTAAACTCGGGCTTATAACACGCACTATTAACACAAGAATAAGGTGGAAATTTTAGGGTGCGTGTGTATACACCGGGTGTAAAAACGATAACCTTAAAAATAACTAAAGAGATGAGCATAAAAAGAAGTTTTACTTCTCTATGTATCTAAGTACTGTTTATTTAAAAGAAATTATACTTGCCTTATAAACTAAAAGAGTTGTAGTTCTAGAAGTATACTATTTTTTCAAAAGTTTGGGATAATACCTCGAATAAATGACTTCAAAACATTAGAGCAATATATATTAATATTTCATATTTCTTCTTAAGAAAGAGGGTGTGCGTTATACGGTGAATATACCTAAACATTAAAAAATGCGGCTTGAAAGTATGGGTGTGCGTTTTACACCGGTCCTCGTTATACGCCGGATTTTCCGGTACATTGTAACTCTAGAGATAACATCTTTTATTTTCATTTTATTATTTTATCCTTTTCTTTTTCTTTCTTAAAGTGAAATAAAATCAATTTTTAGGTTAAAACCCGCCTTCCCTCCCTCTGATAATCCGCGTAACACCTCGAGCCTGTGGTGGAAAACGGTGTCACTAAAGCGGGGGTGAGGCAGAGCCTTTAACATTTCCTGGGCGGTTAAGGGTTAAATAATGAAGATTCAGACTCTCATTTGATAATCTTCTAGAAGAATCCAAAGTTTTTTTAAAATTTTTTTTTTTAACATTTATTGTTAGCACTCAAAGTTCAGGCCAATCAAAAGGGTTCATCGTCTCTTACTTCCTTGCAACATTCAGTGAACTTTCTGGTGCACAAACAATTACTTACGGGACATATAGTATGTTCCATAAGACTTATTAGGTGTGTTTAAATATTCTGATACTTTTTTATTCAATTTCTACTAGCATTTCAAATTCACTGAATGTTTTGTTTCAGATCTCACTATTTTAGGAATAAGGGGGAAATGCAGGCACTTTAAATTATGAATGATGAAATCCTGAATAAGTCGGTAGTATTGAGATCTGCCTTGAAATTTCAAACAAGTTCAAAGCCATGACCACGAGTGGTCTCTTGACTCTCGTTGAGCAAAATCGGAGGCAAAGCTTTTCTTTTTAGCATCATAATGATACGAAAGAAATGTTGATGAATAGTTGATTAAATATGTACCACATCCGAAATGAGGGTTGTGAGGTAGGCGAGTTATCTTGAACATTGGCATTTTTTCCGATAATATATAATAAATTTATTACATCAACACGGAATTTTTTTATACAAAGAGAAATATAATATATTTGATGACACCTAAGTTATTCTAATCGCATATACTTTAATGAAAATAAAAATATATACTAACATTGATAATTTAAAATTATATCTACTACTGATGATAATATTCATCTTAATGTTGCTAATTGTAATTATTATGATTTCGATTATATATACTACAGTGATCCCGAAATATTACGATTATTAACGGTATCTTTTTCATTTACTTTTTAAATATTACCTTCGTGAGTCTCAACTGGCGTCACTGACTTGGAAAATAGAATGGGAAGAAATCGCCTTGTCTACAGTATCGAAAAAGATGAGACCTGGATCAGAAAATTAAAACCACACAAAATTAAATAATCCCAAGTTTGATTGAACGGTGCCAAATAATCCAACAGGATGCCAAAATGAAATGCC
>BMAV01009791.1:0-15504 GCA_019973955.1 Trichonephila inaurata madagascariensis
TTCGAAATTATCTTATAAAACTCTCGACAATTCAAGCATTTACTATCTTGAGTCCTGTAGCAAACAGGTTGGAGCTTACATGTTTTGTGTTGTATTGCCTCTGCGTGTCTCCTCTGTAATGTAGCCCCTTTGATGATTTTGTGTCTGCTACCCCTTTGTGTTTCCCGGTTCCTCAGGTGAGAAGACACATTTATTACTTTCCTTCTTCAATGGGCAGTTTTGGCCGCATCTGTTGTCAGCAGTAGCGCACACAAAAATTTTTCAAGGGGGGTGTCCAGGGTCGAAAGTCCACCATTTTGGTACCTTGCTCCAATACGCCGCCCAACATATTCTTTTGATTTTGTCGATTTTCGGGAACAAAAACAATACAAAATTAATTATTGATTAAATAATTAGCATTAATTAATAAAATTAACTATTAATAACAAATACAGAATTAAATTTTACGTAATATAAACATAGGATTATAACCAATCGAAAAAAAAACAAGGGTTATGCGGGGTCCGGACCCTAGGACATCCCCTTGTGTGCCCCACTGGTTGTCAGCCATCCATATCTTTCATTTAATATGTAGCCTTGCTACACGTGTGTTCAGAAAGGATGGCTCGCTACTGTGAAAAAGATATGTGTAGGATTGTGTTCTTTGCGACGGACTGACATGATGATTTATGGTTCATCTGTGTGACTTAAAGCATGTGGTACCAGATAGGGCATGGGCCGGACTGGACCGTGTCTTGAAGAAACAATGTCTGTGGGAACCGGTTGCGAAATGATTTTATTTCCAATGAGGAATGCGGAAGAGATTTGGTTGGATGGAAAAGAATCTTGTTCAGGAATCACCACATAAATGTATTCTTTTAATACAGGGTTTTTAACTTCTGTATAATATTTGTACTGTATAATATGTACTGAAATGAACTCGGTGGCATAACAGCCCATGAGGGCCTAGACCTACTGTGCCTATCGCAGTTTATGTAACCTTAGGCGCTGGGGTGCATGTACAGATGTTTCGGCCAAGTGGTCAGTCTGACGTGAACTCCCCAGTGTTCAGTTCCTAAGCAAGCTTGGTACTTATTTACTGACCCATTGAAGGGATGAAAGGCCAAATCGACCTTGTCCAGCTTGTTATTTGAACCTGGGGCATGGAAGCGCAATATACTACCACTCAACCACTGGGCTTCGTATAATATGTACTTTTTAAAATTATCTTAAAGTAATTGTATACATATGTACACAATTGTTGTTTTATTTCATAGTTTAAAATTGAAATGTGTTACAAAAAAATTTCACTACGTGTATTTTGGATGTTTTTTTCTTACCCTCTTGATAATTTGAAGTTTTTCATTGGTCCCTCCAACTTTGAATTATCAAGAGTCGAGTGTATTTCATAAAACTAGCAAACAGATATAAAGTCAAAAGATTCAAGAAAAGATATATTAGTGTAGTGAAAACACAGAAAGGTGAATCTTCAATTGAATCCATTCCTCTAAAAAGGTTTTCAAATACAGTTTTGAAACTTAAAACAATAAGAAAATGTAATATATTATAAATCAATGTAATATATTATAAATCAGGGTTGGGCAGACTTTTCCAGGGTATAGGCTACTTCTAACTTTTTCAAGGTGTTGCGGTCCACCCAGTCTCTTGTCTAGCTGGCAACGGTGTTCCACAAATATATTTCTTTTAGTATGCAGGTCTTAGTAAAGGTGGTCCCCCCCAAAATATCTTGGCGATCGACTTAATGTCCACGGCTGGTGTACATCTCATCAAAGAAGTTAATATTTCTTCTTTATCATGGGTAAAAAAAAATCATTAATATCTTCTTATTTGGAAGTTCCCAAGTGTTTCATGGATAAGGACAATTGATGCTCACATTTCTACTAAACTAAATAATCCATTACTGATACAAGAAATGAAAATTGATTGTGATTTAGAGTTTTTGTGGTATAAAATAAAGGGGAATCTATACTATTCGCATGCGATACTATTATAAGCAATGGCTAGAGAATTAATACTTCATTATTTTGTTCAACAGTTGAGATTTTGTTTGCTGTTGTGATCTCATAAGTAGAGAAATAAATATAACAAATTTGATATTAAAAATTTATTTATCTGATAAGTGTTATTAATGAAACTGAATAATTTTTTGAAAGGATAATTTTAATATTCCTTGCCCTTTAAATCAAAAAATGCAGCGTACTTGAAATGATTAAATTTCCTACTCTCTCTTAATTTTTCAACTATTAAAAGTTGTGACGGGCTCACGCATCTCTTTTCTGTAACATAACCTCTGGGTTCTTTGACGACCAAGATTAATGGCAAATCTTTTCCAACCCAAATCCAAGAAGTGAAATGCAAGTGTAGATGCAATTAAGATAGCCTTTAAAAGAACAGAAGTTTTAGTAAGCGGGATGGCAATTTAGAGAAAGTTCTGTTTGGAAAAGATAGAAGTGTAATTTTGAGGGCCCTACCAAAGAATCACGGATTCCTAGCCATTACTACAAGGTGCATCTATTGTACGCGTGCCGATCTGTCCTCTGAAAGTGATTGAACCGTTGGGAATTCAAGGTAGGACAGATTATTTGAAATCAGAATTCGTATTATTATTAGAATTGAAAGGGGATAATTAATTATTTGATAATGATCGAATTGCGCGATCTGTTTTAGCTACGGCTACGCGTTTTGGTTTATTCTCACTTAATATAAGTTTGTTCAATATATTAGAAATTTAAGTTAAACTCTTAATAAAGTCATATTAAGAATTGTAAAATGTCGATTCATTTCGAGAACCCCACACCTCTAATACACGCTGAAAACCAAAGATATGGTCGTCAAAGATCGACCATATCACAATGGTGCTCGAACCGATATTATTTATATGACTCTGGGTTAGGAAATTCAAGTGGGTTTGGTATTTTACCCGAAATGTGCTTTTTCCGGGTGCGAGAACGTGGATGAATTCCTTGAGGCCTTAGACAATCAAATAAAATTACTAGAAATACCTAGTGATTTAGCATGTGCTTATTTGAAAGGTCATCTCCGGGGAAAGGCCCAAGATTGGTATCAAATATTCGGATCAGTGTTAGTACAGGATACCGCCACGGATTTCCCGCAGCTAAAAGCAGAATTAGCGAAAGCATTCCCCGCGATAAAAAATAAAAAAGATTCAGAAGCGCGGTTTTATGCATCACAGCAGGGAAGAAATCAGGAACCAACGGATTTTGTTTACGATTTGTTAAAAATCCACAAGGGCTTAGAACTAAGGATGTCGCAGGCGGACTTGGTAGATCACATTTTTGTTAGACTCGAACCACAAGTCCGGGACTATGTGGGGTCCGAAATCCACAGAACACGGTACAAATTTTAGAAATCTTAGCTAAATTTGAAGAGGGTATTCTTACAAATTAAAACGGGTTCGCAGAATAGGATAATGGGGAAAAAGACGGCGTCAAAGCGCACATAGGATGTCAATTTGATGATAATCGCAGAAAACTGGAGAAATTCTGAAGTTGGCGTAGACCAAATAATGGCAGAAATGATTCTAGAGGAAATTATGAGAATGGCCGTCAAAGTAATAAATGGTCGAGGTAGGAATAGATTCAGAACGATGATCGGAGATTCAACGAAAGGGGATACCAATTTCGAAAAGAAGATCGAAATGATAATTTTAATAGAGGGACTGCAGAAATGGGGTTCGAAAGAGAATTTCGGTCGAGGAAAGGATGCAAGGGGACGATTGAATTTTTTGAAAAGTTAATAAAGTTCAAAAATACTCAAAAAATCTGAAAGGGGGATATCCAATTAAACTTTCTCCGATATGTTATCACCCGTGGAACTTCCATATGTTCCTATTTTATAAATAACACATTTTGAAAGCGCTATGGGAACCCGGAGCGGAGAAATCATTTATATTGGAGGAAATATATAAAAAATATTTTTTTATAAACAAGTAAAAAAATCGCGAGCTCAGGTGATCACAGCACAAGGAGCAAAATGTCAAAATATAGGAATTGTAGAATTGAATATTCGAATTAGGGAGTTTGAAAAACCTTGGTTGTTTCATGTGTTGACGGATTTGGAATACCCATGTATTCTTGGAGTTGATTTCATAAGTGGATCAAAGATTGTTTTAGACTTTGATCGAAAATCGTTGAAGATTCCCGATTCGCAGGTAGAGAGGGTGGTTGAAACAGTTGACGATGAAAATAACCCGGTTGAAAGTATAATTAGGTCATATCTATAGATATTTAGATAACCCGGCAGATAACTCTGTTAATGCAATGATATGTGAGAATTGGTCCCGCGACTTCCGTCTAATTAAAGGCTTGTTGTTTTATGCGAAACACGGAACGTCGTTAGGTGAAATGCGTGTATGCACATTCCAAAGTCTTTAAAAAATGAAATCTTACGCGAATTTCATGACAAGCCAATCGCAGGTCATTTCGGCAGATTTAAAACTTATCATAAAGTACGGGACGTTTGTTTTTTCTCGTATATCGAAAATTTATTGATCAATATGTCTCTACATGCATATGGGGCCAAGTTAATAATTATAAAAACGCGTTACCAGCTGGTCGATTAAATCTGATTGTATCAAATTATCCAAATGAGATAGTTACGTTAGATTTGTTAGGTCCGTATCCTACATCGAGAGTGAGACGTAATCGATATGTTTTAGTAATAACCGATCATTTCAGCAAATGGGCTGAAATTATACCTCTTAAAAAAGGCCCGGCTCGAATAATAGCGGATACTTTTTTTGATAATTTTATATCGCGTTTTGAGCCAATAAAATTAATAAGTGATAACGGCCTCCAATTTATATCAGAAATTTTTGAACATTTAAGTGAAAGATTAGGCATAAGGCAGTAAGAAATGTTGCATATAGACCTCAGGCAGAACCGAACGCGTAAATCGCGATCTGGTGCAAATGATTGCAAATTATGTAAATGATCAACACGATACTTGGGACCAATTTTACATGAGTTTGCTTACGCTTTTTTCGTACAGCAGTGAATGAAACGACGGGAAAAAACCCCCGCGGAATTATTTTTGGGTCAAATTTGATTACCCATTTCAAAAATTAGTCATGGTTTCGGACGGAACGGAATTTCGTAAGAGATATTGAAAACTGTTTGATGAAGCTAGACGAAAACAAAAACTAAACATGAAAGATGGGAAAAATATTATAATAGACGAGGATGTACAAATTAAGGTAGATGACTGGTCTTATTAGAAACACACCTTTTAAGTTCAGCAGCGAATAAAATATATGCGAAGTTTAAACAAAAATTTGAAGGTCCGTATAGAGTGTTAGAAGTGCAGTAAAATAATAATAATGTTATAATATGGAGGTCAGGAAAAGCTAAGGGCAGTTTGAAAGGTAAAATCTGATTTTTTTGACAATTTGAGATTTTTACATTAAATTGCAATATTTTAACCTTTCTAAAAATACCTTACTTTAACCTCTCTAGGCAATTAGAGCTTCTCCTAAAAACCTATTTTAATCGTTGAAACTGGCCACGCCCATTTGACAAGCGAAAAAGTAAAACAAAGTTTTTGTTTTGCTTAAAAAATTGTCTGGTATAAATCAAAACATTTATCTTTAAATTGAATCTTTTGTTTTTACTCCTAGCCCATTAGAAGCCTCTACCTGTATTTTTAACGGTCAACAATGTTTGTTTACACTTTGCAAAACTGCGCGTTTGTTATTTTTGAACACCCGCGTATTCATTAACAACATTGCTTAAACCATAAAATTTGCTTTAAATATCGAGTTTACTCATGCCTAGAGCATCAACCAAAGTATTTAAGAAACGAAGAGGAGCTTTTTAATAAAGGAAGATGCAAAAAAGTAATGCTGGTTGTGTAGAAGGCATTTCTACCGTTCCAAAGAACTGTGCTGAGGAAAGAATTTGCTGATGGTGCAAAATCCTTGTACCAATGAAACTGAACCATCTACAGTGAGAGAAAAATTTAAAATATGGATATTTTATTCGATGAAGCTTTTTGGTTTCAGAAATAAGTTATTGTGGACATTAACCTTTTAGCTTGTGGGTGTGTTTTTTGAAGCTGTGAAATGTTTAAATTGTGAAAAACAGGACTCAGATTGCACCTCAATGAAAGTAACTGTGGTGGAAGCTGTGAAGTTTCACTTAAAATGTCCTTCTTGCAAATATAATTACACTTTAACTAAAGAAATGTGATAGTTCCGGGAGAACTATGAACTCAATACCCGGCTTGTGTATGCTATGCGATGCATAGGTAAAGGCGCTGAGTCTGTTAGATGTTTTGCGGTATCATGAATCTTCCCCACCACCCACACAAAAATTCCTGAAGTACAAATTCCAAAATTTACTGCAGGCAACAAGTAAGAGAAACCTAAAGACAGTATGGCAGAAGCTGTTCGTGAAGCCAGTTGATGAAAAATGATGGGAAAAGCGACACGTTGTTGCTGTTGGTGGTGAAGGCCAAGCAGAGAAGCGAGGTTTTTCTTCGAAGAATGGTAGTAGTCAATGGAGTGTTGATACCGGCAAAGTATTATTGACGTTGAAGTTTTTTCAAAGCATTGTATTTGTCCGAACAAAACCAAGCACCTTCAAAAATTGTTAGAGAAATTTTGAAGGCTATATGGTAAGATGGAAGTAGCTGAGCTTCATCCATTTTTCAGCGTTCCCAGTTTCCTCTATAATGCTCGCTATACAAAATATTTAGGAGATGGGGACTCTAAGGCTTTTACTCTATTGTCGAGAGAACAATGTATATGGTGACCATTACCTGTCGAGAAGAATGCATAGGTCATGCGTTATGAAAAGAATGGGGACATTGCCTTCGACTCTGAAGACTAAGAGATGAGAGGCTAAAAACTTTCTGGATTTGGAAAAACCTTTATGGAAAAAATAGATTGACAGAGGCAGAAATCGGTTCGCAAGTTATTATTATGGTTCAGCCATCCAGAAATTTGTCTAGCGTGAAGGATACAGTGCAACAAGCCATATGGGCAATATTTTTACACAAGTCAGACCGATGAAAACTCAGCATGGATTTTTGTCCCTCTGATACAGATACATGGTGCAAATTTAAAAAAGGCAGAATTAAGCTTGGGAGACTTTATTATCACAAAAAATAGTTTAATTGTTGATGTTGTAGAGGCCATGCGACCTGTTTTTGTGTGGATTTAGCTAATCCAGAATTGCTAAAAAGTGTTTAAGCATGGAGGTACGCAAAATCCCAACGAAAAAGTGTAAATAATGTAATATGGTCCTGTGTACCGAAGAAAACATTTGTACAAATAGAAGTTCTATTATTAAGTACATATGATGCAGTTTCCTCATTTAACATGTGTGGGAAATGTATCAAAACTACAAATATTGAGGAAACTATGCATTGAGCCTGGTGACAAGCACGATATTATAATAAATGGAGCGCCTCGACAAAATTGAGGCTGTTACGAGCAAAATATCACTCTTGTTTACAGAAAACAAAGGACGTTAGGAAAGAAAGACTTAAAAGGAAGAAAGAAGAGGATGAGATACTAAAAAATGCTGATAATTTAGATTATGGAGCAGGAATGTTTAATAAAAAAGGTAATTATACATTAAAAACTCCACTTTTTCTCAAAATGTCAATTTTAATGTTCGATGTTCCTTTTCTTAGAAACTACAAAAGATATGTAAATTTTATGATATATTTATAATGATGGCTAATATATACTGAAATGAGCTTTTGTAAAAACTCAAAATTTATTTTTACAAATTTTTTTATGTGAAAACGGGTTAACTTAAACTATGTTTGATAAAAATTTTATAAATTATGAAAAATTCAAATTAGCTAAAAGCTCATATTTGAGTATAATGAGAAATGTAGGTATTTTAATTAAAGGAAAAATTTCAAGCATGTACATATGTCGATTTTGAGAGAAAATGTAATACCTCGAAAAACAGCCACCTTAACATTGTCGGTATAGAGGTTTCCGACTACCCTTAACCGTCATTTATGACCAAGTAAGCATTGCACGTCATAGGAAATGTGACGAGATCGGTATAGGAACAGGTCACTCGGATATTAGTTCACGTCAGGAAACGAGAAGTTTGGAAACGCAACGAAGATCAAAACAGTCGCAATATGGTAAGAAGAAAGTGGTCGGAGGTAAAGGCTTGAGTTAGAGGAAAAGGGATAAATCTAAGTCAAATCACTGTGAGAAACAATAATAGATAGGGCCGATGCAAGCGGATCACTTATCAGATCACTACTCAGCTCTTTTCCAGTAATAAGACAAAATTAAAAGAAAGCCCAGATAAGCAGGAGATAAACAGTCGCATGGATCTTGGTCAAGTGACCACAAAGAAAGTGGCAGAAACGTGTACCCAATAAAATAAATGTTGACCATTGCCATCAGATAATATTTATATAAGTAGGAAGAAGAACCAAAAGGAAGTGGCGTTCAAGATAGTGCACGTTACAACTTAAGACCACGGAACAGGACCAGGAGTCCCGACCACGGGGTCTGGGTGAAGCCAAATCGGGCTTAGGAAAAGCCGAAGAGAAACCACAGACCCTACATCAGGCAAATATTGACCAAAGATAACCCGAGGACTGAGAAGAGGAGCGAAAAGTAACAGCACTCTGTCCATGGAAGTCCTTAGTAGGAGACAAGCTATAAAAAATCAGGTTGTATTGTTTCATTTCGCTATGTTCTTTCCAACAAGTGGTCGGAAGAATACGCAAAGAAGGAAGTCTCTGCAGTGTTTAAAAATTATAATCCAGCAAAAGTTGACACTACAATGAGTGTATATTTTTGAACATTTGACTTGTAAAATTTTTTTTCTCAATTGATGGAGAAAACAATTGTAATCATGCATTTGTTTACTTCGATGTATGACTTCGTTGAAATGCGACAATTCCTTGGTTATTTGTTTTAAATGAGTATTGAAAATGTTTGTAATTGTATAGTGTGTATCTATAAATTGTTGTATTGTTTCATATTAATGTACATCTGTGGTTCAGTGTTTTGGCGTAGATAGGTTACTAAATACAATAACATTACACCAGCTGCGCGACTCATGGGGAGTTTAAGGAACCAGATGCAATGTGCAATATAAAAATTTGTTGTAATTTAAAAAGTGATATATAATGCATAAAAATTGTGAAACATACTGGTATTATGTGAATATAGATTTGCCAAGTAACTTAAAGTATTTTTATTTCAGGGTGATAGACCCCACCCAATTGGAAAACCAAGTCTCAAAAAGTTTCTTTTGTAATCTCAAATGGATGGAAAAGTAATAACATATGAAGATTGGTATAGTAGTTTAAGTAACATTAAGTAGTATCAAGTAGAGTTAAGTTAGTTGGCAAAGTATGCGGACCTCGTTTTTTCCATCTACTGGCATGGCCTTTTTCCTGGTCCCTCCGCTCAGATGCCGGATACCCACATATTTAAAAGTGAGAATCCACCATGATTAAAAATGCAAAACTGTTACCGTTGGTCTAGTTAATTGCAAAATTTATTGTGGCTGCCACAGTTCAAATTACATAGAAGAATTTAATTTCATGAATAATGAAATTAAAGTTTAAGCAACATTGAAAATTAAGAGTTAAAATGAGGATTCAAGGTTAAAATTTAAATAAAATGGGTGCTGGGGAGATTAAGAAATAAAAATTTAGGCATCTAATTTAAGGGCCATTTAGGACCCTCGAATAAATCACATTTCCTTCTGAGGGGATTGTGACGTAGCTCACGTGTCTTTCTTGTAACATAACTTCTGGTTCTTGACGGCCAAGATTAATGGCAAATCTTTTTCCAACCCAAATCCAAGAAGTGAAAATGCAAGTGTAGATGCAAATAAGATAGCCTTAAAAAGAACAGAAGTTTTAGTAAGGATGGTGCAATTTAGAGAAAGTTCTACGCAAAAGATAGAAGTGTAATTTGACGGCCTACCAAAGAATCACGGATTCAAATATTAATACATGTGCATACACATTGTACGCGTGCCGATCTGTCTCTCTGAAAGTGATTGAAACTGTTGCGGAATCTGCTGCAGGACAGATTATTTGAAATCAGAATTGTAATATTATTATTAGAATCAAAAGTAGGTTGATAGTATATAATTATTTAGATAAGTGATCCAATTGTGCGATCTCGTTTTTAGCTACGGCTACATAGTTTTGGTTTATTCTCATTTAATATAAGTTTGTTCAATATATTAGAAATTTTCAGCAAACTCTTTAATAAAGTCATATTAAGAATTGTGTAAAATGTCGATTCATTTCCTGAGAACCCCACACCTCTTAATTCACGCTGAAACTCAAAGATATGGTCGTCAAAGATCGACCCTCATATCACAAAGTTAATGTTGTTTATTTTACCAAAACAAAGACAATTTGATTCATGTAGTTTTAATATAATTCATAATTAAATAAAATAGTTTAAATTGTAACTAACAATTTAATAATCAAACAGAAACAGAGTAGAACTTTCAGAAGAGAGGAAAAAAAAGTTTTTTTTAAAGAAAAGTAAGTATGGCATGAGAGATAAGCAACATCGCTTTCATTTTAAATTATATTGTACATATGAGTTAACGGTGTTTTGATTATGGATTTCATTTATTCTTTATAGACTTGCATCAGAAAGTAAGTTTAATCATTTCCCAACAGGAAGGAACGTCTTAAGACTTCTTGAGGTCCTGACCCCTATACTATTGTAGGCCCCACCTATGACCCTTAAAAGTAGAGAGTGCATAGCATCCCTTGTCAAATACTCGTACAAGCAATAACTCGAAACAAATAAATGTGCATGACTTACCATCGCACAGACCGGCTGGACTGACTGCCGCCGCGTTTGACGGATAGAGTAATGATGGTGTATGGGGGTAGTCTAGGCCTATACATGGCCGACGGTCATAACATGTAGCCAATTGACATATCGTCCAAAATTCCCTGTTTTTCGGAGAATAAAATCAGAAGTAACATTGGATCGTTGAAATTATTCGAATGGTGATTTTAGTAAGGCCGAGTTGAGAAGGAGACAAGGCCCCAATTGGGGTCGAGGCCTGGGCCATGCCTTAAGACGTCCCTGTTTACCAATTCAAATTTATTGATGAAATGTAGAATGGGATATGAAATTTGAAAAGAACTAGAGTTCAATTACTGTTTGGGGATAAATAATTAGTTGACATTTTAAAACTCACACACGTACAGCAACTTCTATCCAATCGAATAGTTTGTAAATATCTTGATGGGAGTAACTGTTGAGAGGAAAACTCTTAAGCACATGGTGTCTCGAACTTTAACCAATAATGATAAAGGTTCACTTAACTGACACTGGATGCTTGGAATCATAGCCAAGGGAGATCCAGATCTGGTATAATTCTAAGCAGCAGTCATATGAAAATCCACAAGTTTTTAATCTAACTCTCTAATTCTAATAAACATTTAAAGAGTCTCTGTACCCCTATAAATTGCAAAACGTCGTCTTCAATTAAGACCTTACGTGGTCTTAACATATTCTCTCTTCAGATCAATTGATCTTCAGATAATTTGTATCCATTACACATGGTTCCTTCACAAATCAATCAAACAATCCATATAATAGATTTCCCTCGAGATTTGTTCGAAAACGCATAGAGAATATACTACAAATTATATATATATTCTAAACACACAGTCTGCATTTACAGTGGTATTTGTATATTATAACAGTTATAAATTTTAAAAAGAGCAAGGATGATGCTTAAAATGATTGTGTGGTATATCATATAAAAATTTGTGTAGTTAAAAAAATTAATCGTGGCTAATGCTTCTGTTTGTAATTGTGTTGCCAAAAAAATTTGTAGTAAAATTGTGGGTTCAAATCCTGATTTCATGAGTAAATTATTGTTCAGGAGAGTAAAAGCCGTATCAGTATCACACGTACACGTTTTAAGCAATTTCCAATTCATGCAATTTTTACTCAGTTGCCATAGCAACCGCTTTAGAACAATTTTTTGCTAGCGAGCTCAAAAAGTTGTTCCAAATAAAAATTGCTTGAAATTCCAGCCAATGGGGTTCTTCATCTCTCTACGTCATAAACAAGATAGCGGCTTCAGTTTCGTCTAACACTTCAGATATGCCGTATAATATTTTAATGGTGTATAATATTTTAAATAGAATGGTGCTCTATTTCTGTTTACACCCTTCAACAAAAGCGCAAGCGAAATGAAAGAAATAATTTTGGATGTTCGTTTTCCGAAGCAGAAAAATCGGCGAGTAATTTTTAATGTGGAGATAGAGCGCGACTGATGTCAGAGCATGTCGTTTTGTTTACGGCAACCCTTCCCCCTCAGATTCGGCCAAAAATTGGACGAAAAAATTGCATGAAAAATATACGTGTGATACGGCCTTAAGGGTTGCCATGAACTATGTTTTGATTTTGTTATGTTCATAATGAGAAAAATTGGTTCACAAACGTATGCTGATTCAAATCTGCAATAGCTGACAGCTAAATCGTATTAATTTGAAAAAATACTTGTTAGTTCAAGTTTCCAAAATTCAATGAGATTCCTTATATTTGTTTTTCAGTGTAGTATAGTGCTGTAAACAATAAAATTTGGATTTCTCTAACTTAACAATTAACATTTTGCAGAGAAATTAAGAGTTTTTTATCATTTTGAATATCATCAACCTACCTCTGAAAGAATCTTGAAAAATGGATATTAAATTTTTAAACACATCACATAGCTCGGAGCACTATCAACTTCGGTAGATAATTCCTGTATTAATATGAATTAATCAATTTTTTTCTCAAAAATCAAGACAAAAAAAAGCATAAAGTTTGTCCACAAAAGAGGTATATGACCAACCAGAGTAGGAAAAATACAAACTTTTGTCTGTAATCTTAAATTTAAATTATTTTAATGTCCCATAATATCGGTAAGAAAAGCTAAATCACATATCCAGTCTTCATTTTAGAATAGCAAATACTCACTGGGTAATTCAGTGTTTTCTTCCAGATATTTTAAAATGTGCTCCCTCAAATTCCAAATTCTTGCATGTGAAAAAAGCTTTGAAAAGTCAACTCCCCAACAATTCAGGTGCATTCTCTACAAGATAAATTTCCATTGTAACTAATTTAAGTGTATTTAAAATAAATCCAAAGTGTTCAGTGTTCGGGTTGTAGGGGGATGCATTTGTTTGTTATGTGCGATTCACCACATGACCTCGCGATAAATAAAAATAAAAAACCTGATAAATCGGAACAAGTTGGCAAAAAAGAATGTTCTTTGGCAAATAGTTCACGTGGGCCACTTGTAATCTTACAAACTTTAGTTGTGCATCTTAAGGGAAAAAAATAAAGAATTATTTGTTAGAGCTTTGATAGACACTGGTTCACAAAGAAGTTATATAACTAAATACGCAGCTTCTTTAATTAATTTAGAATCAGTCGAAGAGGAAAAAATGTGTCACAGCCTTTTTGGGGATCGGCGATTGAGGGAAATCTTAAAGAATATTTAATTCACGTTAGTAATATTCAAAACACGTATCATTGTAATTTTAAGATTACAGATCAAAAAACCATTTGCTCTGGGATACCTAGAGCTGATATTAGCTCCTTTGCCCAGGAAAGCGCAAAATTTTCTTAACTGATACACACATACAGATAATTTAATTTTTGAGAATTCCGAAAGTGAAATACACATTAATAGGAGCAGACATTGCTGGAAAGCTTTTTACATGCAGGCTATTAAACCTTACATCGGGATTAACTCTTGAAACTTTTTTGGGATGGACAGTCCTCGGAAAGACATATAAAACTGAATCTTCAATTAGTTCATTATTAGTACTTTCTTTTCATGTTAATGATGTAAAAATTTCAGATCTCTGCACATAAGATTCTCTTGGGATAAAAGAAGATAATATAAATCATAAGAAATCGGAAACTCAGGAACTTGTGCTATAGAACATTTTAGAAAAATAGTATGTATAGATAGTACTGGTAGATTTAAGGTCCGACTACGTTCGGAACTGTGATTTTGCAAAAGCGCGTAAATGGATAATATTTATGATATTTAGTGTCACTTAGATTAGAATACATGTATACAATTGTTTTAGAACATTATGACAAAAATTATTTAAGTACAATATTTTGGCAAAATTAACTTAGAATAACCTTTTTCCAAATGTTCTCCTTTTGTAAAAAATGCTTCATTGTATTAATATTTTGCCTGTATTCAGCTCAGACCTCTCTACAGAGGCTCAACTAAAATTTTTGAAATGCATGACTCGGAAGTCGGTTTATCCATGTTTTACGAAAACAGAAGGGAGAAATTTTAAGAAAATACGCCGATAATTATTTCAAATGGTTGTAACTCTGAAAATAATTTGAATTTTTCAAAATTCATAGTTGAGCCTCTGTACAGAGGTCTGAGCTATATACAGGTAAAATATTAATACAATAGAAGCATTTGTTACAAAGGAGAACATTTGGAAAAAAGGTTATTCTAAGTTAATTTTTTACCAATATATTGCATTTAAATAATTTTTTTGTCATAATGGCCTTAAGACAATTGTATACATGTATTATAATCTAAGTGACACTAAATATCATGAAAATTATCCATTTATGCACTTTTTTAAAATCATGGTTCCGAACGTAGTCGGATACCTTAAAGTAAATTTACCTTGGTTATATGGACATCCTCCTTTACAAGATAATAAAACGTTTGCTCATAAAAGACTTAAATATACAGTTAAATCCCTGAAATCAAAAAATAGATTAGAAGAATATCAAGAGGTTTTTAACCAGTGGGAAAATGACGGTATTATTGAGGAAATGAATCCAGATGAGATTGATACAAAAGGTTTGGGGGTACATTATCTGCCTTATATTGCAGTTTTTAAAGATAACTCTACCACAAGAGTACGACCTGTATTTGATGGATCTGCAAAATCTCCGTATTAATAAATGATTGTATAGAAAAAGGTTCAAATCTTATTGAAATGATCCCTGCTATTCTGAATAGATTTAGATGGGGTGGGGGTGGGGGGATCGCGGTTATTTCCGATATAAAACAAGCAACCGTATGTTCAGGGCGAGCTAAAAGATCTTATCAGAGCGCAACAAAGCCAGGAAAACCTGGCAAGAATCAAGACACCCACAACACAAATCAGAATTAAACAGATTATAAAACATCATTAAAAGAAAAAATTACCATTACAGACAACAGGCATGGGAGGATAACCTTTCTACTCTGAATGCTGAGGACAATTCCCTGTGGGGAATTGCAAAAGAGTTCAGGAAGAAATCAGCCCCGATTTCCGCCCTTAATGGCCCTACTGGTATTGCTCTCAGCGATACAAACAAAACTGAAGTAATTGCTCATTCGCTCGAGAGTCAATTTCAACTTAATGTGACATTCACAACTCACACAAAGACGAGATCATCACCAATTTTGTTGATGCATACATAGATTCTAATTCTAATAATACTGATATTCTCACCTCCCTCTCCCATCTGAAATTATTCAG
>BMAV01009792.1:0-55431 GCA_019973955.1 Trichonephila inaurata madagascariensis
AAATCTATATTTATTCACGTTATGATCTAAATGAAAAAAAAATATTTCACATCTTGGTATATTTTGTAAGTTAGATATGAAAGTACATGTTAGCTATATTTATGTTTCTTAATATGCATAGTGTATCTGAAATTAATTTATAAGACCATGTAATTCTAACCAGAGAAACTTTATAGTTACGTATTAATATCTGAAATTCTACTGACATCAAAATATATATCACTATTTTGAAATATAAATACATCATTAAAAATATTTTTCGTTTTTTTTTCTTCTTTTTTTGAAATATGTATGTTAATTTCTTGTGGCTTTTAATGTAATCACAGTTTAGTAAAGCGAAATTACCAATTTTTTTTTAATAATTGATTTTATAAGTGTTTTTATTTACTATTATTTTCTTTCTACATCAGCTTTTTAGCGGTATTAATAATCAATATTATTTATCAGGGATTTATGTTATATTGTCTTTAACTACAAAAGGAATGGTTACAAAGTGCAAAAAATATTAACTGATATAAATTTATCTTGAATTTATGTGCTTATTTAAGGTAAAGCCTGAGTATTGTCGATACATATGTTAACATTCTTAGTTATTTTTAAAGCACATTTACAATTTTTTAATAATACTTTATCAATAAATTTGCTTTTTAAGTTGCAATTATTTATGAACTTATTAAAGTTTTTTACTGTTAATCTACAAAATAGATAATTCTGAGAATCAATAAAAATCTAATTTAATCTTGCAAAAAACAGTTCTCTGTCTGCTGTGTTATGTAGTTGGTGTATCTATATGAAAATATTGTTGTTTAAAGCTATTAAGTTAGGCAAAAACTTTTTTTGAACTTTACTTATTTTTCATCGGATTTCCTGATATTTTAGTGATTCTTTCGCTAGAATTTTTTTGTTATGTATACATGGCAAATATGTCCTGTTTCATGTATACATTGTGAAACGTTCATTATACTATAAAAATTTTACATTTTATATGAAATAAAAAATTTAACTAAATGTTTGATCCAAAACATAAGCGACGTATAAAATGAATAAAGTATTATTTACTGTATTAAAATAGGGTAAAGGAGTTATACTGGGAGCATTTTATTGATCATGAGTTAAATTTATTTTTAATTTATCCCCCTTACCGTTATTTTAGAGTGAAATAACACTATGCTGAACATCACACTAATTACCAAGCTTGCTTGGAAATAAAGTCCTACATTGTTCACATTTATCATTAAAAAAATAAGTTTTGCAATCTATAAAACACATCTGTAGGAAAAATAAATGAAGGCAAATTACACTAAAATTAAAAGAAAAAAATGTTTCAACAAATTTTAAACATAAATGATTCAATGAGTATTTAAGTGTGCAGATATCTCTCACAAAAGGTAAAATTTAGTATATATATATTGGACAAATGCTATAAATTCTGCTTAACGGTCAATCATTTAATTATAGTAAATTGTACGAAATCAAAACATAGATTTGTAGGGGAGAAAATTGAAAATACTCCTTCTTCATAGTTGGTTTAGTTTTTTTTTTAAACTTTTTTTATGTGTAACCTTTCCTTTTGGTTATTGGATATTTGTACGAGTGATTTTGTGAAAAGGAACGGACGTCTGTAACAAGATGAGACGCAAGAGCGTGCTACTTGATTTGACCAATGAGAGCGTGTGGTGGTGTCTCTTAGTTACCCTCGCATGGGGGTCCAACTCTAGTAACCATCAAGCATCGGTGCGCTTGACTCAAAATCTACAATTGTTCTGTAAAATCTACCTCTTAATTGCAAGAAACTCTGTATTGAGCAGAACAAACAAATTGCTTATCGACAATCTAATCCTCAGACCAGTTTTAACGTATGCCGCGCCAATCTGGGCGCATGCAGCTAAAACCAATATTAATCAAATTGAAGCTTCTCAAAGCATCATTCTCCGACAAATATTAAAATCTCGATGGTTCATGAGAAATAAAGACCTCAGATCCACGAGCAAAATGATTTCTATCATACAATTTATCAAAAATAATAGCAGCAAACTTCTTTCAAATAATTGATATCTCTAATAATCCTTCGATCTTGAATATTGAAAAATATATTTCTTGTCCTAATTTTAACAAATCCAGGAACATTTTTTGGAATCCTCTCTTCAAATATAAGTCCTAATTAAATTCATTTCACTCTTCTCACCCATGGTAAAAGCTTACTTTACCTCTTCCCAAGAACCCTCGTGGCTTAGTGATTGTAGTAGCTGACTTGAAATGAATTGCTCCCGGTTCGATTCCCGGAAGCTCGTTACTTTCAAATTTACTTTAAATCACCTTAATTTTTCATAGAAAATTATTTCTCTAGATCAAATTTAAATTTCCACGTACTTTCCTATTTTTCTATGTGTATTTTATTTCTTTATTAGCTGTTAAAAAAGCTGTTTTTCTGATTTCTAATCATTCAATGTTTCTCTCATTTCTACAACGACTGAGTACTAAGCTGCATTCCCATTGGTTAGGCCTAACCCCGCCACCAACTGATCGAAATTTGCTTTCTTTTTCGGTGCTTGCACCGTTTTTGAAGCTATTTTTCCAGCACTTAAAACATTTTATTAGTTTTAAATATTATTTTTTTACTCTCATATAAGTATATTTTACCGTTTAAGTATTATTTAATTAAAAGGGTAAGAGTCAATTCGTCACAGCCACTCGAAATCCTAACGGTAAGAGGTTATTATTTGGAAGATCTAGGTACACTGGTCATCCACCCAACGATACTCTAAATCCACTCCGCACATACCAGCAAGTCTTATTAGACTTCAACCAGGATAAATTTGTTATCCTTACGTTCAATTGTCAAAGTCTCAGGGCTTACCAAACAGATTTCGACGACGTTATTTCACAAAATTGTACAATACTCATGTTGTCAGAGACATGGTTAGATAATGAATGTGTTTTGATACCTAACTTCGATTGCTGGGTACAATTTAATCGAGCGAGCCACAGAGCAGCTGGTATTGCGATCTATCGCAAACAGAAAAACTCACATGCTGTGACTCCTCATATAGACATTGCTTATCGTCAAACAAGTGGAATAGTTATTGTTAGTCACGATTTTCGGGAACATAATTATAGAACCTTTCGAAAATGGACAAACAGGTTTTTGGTGGTCGTATACATTTCTTCAATCAAACGGTTAAAAAATTAAAAATTTCCCGCATTTTGTCTTTTACCATGTGCCAAAGGGGTTCTGCCATTTTTTTAAAAATTATCTCCTTCCATGATTTTGGATTGATTTTAACTTTATCTTCAATTTGCCAAAAGCTGAGCCGCTCATAGCTTTTTTTAATGTTAACCTCAAACTTGAAAGGAATACAAATTAAAATGTTTCGACAACTAACAGTGGTACGGTTATTGAAGCTGTTTTTCAATGGTTTTTAAATACTTTGGAGTCACAGGTATATGTGTTATATTTTAGTTGTCATAAGTCTATTGTTTTCACTCCTCCCTAAATTGAGCAAGAATAATTATTTTTGATAAAAAATTGCATTACTCCTTTTGTTAATTAAATAAAATTTTCTTTAAAGATATAATTATTAGATATAAATTTTTTTCTAATCATACCAGATTCATTTTTTCTAGGATATAAGTTACTATTGTGTATTGGCTACGATAACATGTCAGATGTTACACATCACATTCGACTACTGTAAGACTCGTTTTTTTTTTTTACTATCTTTTTCGAATTTTCATGAATTTACAATTTTAAAACATTTGCAATGTCTTCCAAGCATTTAAACTAAATGAATATTGATAGTTGTATATATAACATTTTTGGTCAAATATTTTAATTAAAATACATTAAAAAGATAGCAAAATTTTTCATATAATTTTAAGAAATTTCATTGATTTTAAAATTTAAGGTAAGCCACTGATTTTTTTAAAAATGTTTAATAATAAATAACTGTGACTTAATTAGCCATGATCGGGCATTAAAATGATAGGGCATCATTAAATTTTTAAATTAATAATAATTCGTTCTTTCATAACATTAATTTTTTCAAAAAATGTGTATTAAAATTAGAAGTTAACTTAATGTGCTATGTGTTTAGATGAAACCATATAGTGAATGCATCATTAATATTTTTATTATAACATTTTAACACTTTATCCACCGACGGTACTTATAAGTATCAATCACTTTAAAATTACATAAAATAACCATTTTTACGAATACTCTGAGATACTTAGCAGGAATATCCTTTTTAAATACACTCTTTCATGATATATAGCAGCACGTGTTCTTTGATGAGTATTTTAGCGGGTAAGGCGAATAATTTTATAGCAGTAGCTGCGTTTTCAGCTGACCCTTTGATCGGATTGCGAAGGTTGTCATTTTAGTTTCGAAAAAGTAGATAATGTCAAAAGGCCTTTAAAGGTTTTTTTTTTATGTTAAGGAAGACTTTAGAAAACAATTTGACTATTTATTTTAAGCGAACAGTGTATATAATTAATTTTACATTTGAATATATTTGTGGTACTTATAAGTACCGACAGCACACTGGGTGTTGGAGCAATAACTTAGTTTTTTTTCGTTCGTGTGGCTTATTGTTGTTTTTTGTTGCATTGTAGTCTTCATTATAATGAAATAGGCTTATGCTTTTTTTTGGCATTTCTTTTAGTTTAATTTATTTATTTTGCTTTTTTATTGTTTTATTTTAACGTTTTTATAAAAATCATTTAAGCTTATTTTTGATTTTTTTTTTAACTGAACTTGTTTTTTTTTACCACACAATTAAATGAAATATCTGTTCTTATTTCAAAAATTAACAACATTTTAATTTCTTTATTTTTAACTAAGATTTAACAGTAATCGGAGATTTTCAAGGTGCTATTATTATTATTATTATTATTTCCTTTTCTTAAATGTCTGGAAAATATTAAGTCTGTCTTCAAGAGGCTTTGGAATTATTACAGAACCTACTATCTGAAGTCAATGAGGTACTAACAGATGATTTTTCAGATGAAGAAATCCCAGCAAATTTTCTGCAGGAAATTTTGTAAGATTCTTAGGATGACGTTCAAGAGACTGAAATCAAGGTTTAGTAGCTCATGCTAAGAAAATACAGCGTTTCTTACCCCAGGATGCAGGGCTTTAAACCTCACTCAAAACGTATAATTTGTAATGAGTTTCTGCATATTGATGGGAATAAAACCTGTTTCCTTGAAAATTATCAAATAAAGTTTATGTGTAAAAAAAGTAAATACATTGCAAATATTTAATAATATTTAAAAATAAATATATTGCGTTGTAAAATATTACTGTTCTCTGATTATTTAGCATTTTTTAGGAGTTAAAGAAGCTATTCCTTTTTTTTTTTTTTCTTATAAGAATATTTGAGACCTTTTTGGACTGATGGTATTTTAAATTACCAATTTAATTAATTGGCTGTAAAGAATTAAATTTTCCAAAGTTGATATTTTATTTATGTATATTTCTTAGTTTGCAATTCATTAAAAAAAAGTTGTTTTTTCTTAAATATTGCATGAAAAAATTTACTGTAAATCATAATTCGGTAGATAAAGGGTTAACCAAAGGCAGTTGATAACTTTTTACCAAAGAAACTTCTGAAATAAAGTTTGAATTTGAGTAGTACTCAATCAATAAAAAAAAAAATCTGGATTGCTCCAAAAACCATAATACTTACATTTATCAGAATTTTATTCAATGAATCTTTGGATAACATTTAGAATAATGGCAATCAAGGAATGCAAAAAATTAGGGTTTCAAAATAATATATTGAACGATTGTTTATAAGCGCGCCCTCTGAAGCGAGGGATATTGGTGAAAGACATAGTGATTTTGTTTTGGGCCATGTAAGTGTCGATAGATTTAACATACATCTCCATCTTTACATAGTGGGTACTTAGTCGCACAAAAACTCTAATCGATGACTCGACAGAAGCAAAGCTGGTCACGCGTTCACCACTATGACTACTTGGCTCTTTACCACTACCCCTCTCCTTCCAAAAAAGCACATAACAGTTTTGTGTAAATATGTTCTATAATTTATATAATTATTTCCAATTGCAGATCTGAGTTCATCTGAACCAGTAACATATTCTTTGGAGCAACTTAGTTAATCAAAATGAAGAACCATACTTTGTTTTAATAAATTTCTATCATCACAAAATGTGTAGTGTTGCATTGAAAATTAAATATAAATTTGAATTTCAACTTAAAGGAACAATAGAAACAACCGTATAATTTAGCATTTATTTGAACCACGTGAACGTATTTAGGATAAGTGAAAGCGATAGACTCAATTTTAAAAAAATGAAATTTTCGAAACTATTGAATATACATTAATTGATACATGCATGTAAAGAGAAATGTACCAAGATGTTTTCTGTAACTCATTTTTGATGTGTGGCCCTAGTATTATAGGATGTACGTCCAATATGAAATCCAGCGTTTCATACATTTCATAGCATCACTCTATCAATGATCCTTGATGTTGCATGAATGCTTACATGCCGTCCTGCAATATCTGTGTCAATGCAAATGATACGGCTGGAAACCTAATTTTTTTCTTAAAATTTTCCTTTCTGTTTTCTGGGGCATTTCAAGTTTACAGGTGGCAAATCTGGTTGACTTCCGTGGGTTTCGAACCAAATTTCGCCTTGCCCTTTTCACTGATTCCTCCAAAAAGCTTTGCCAGCTGCTGATTTCTCTTTTTACACGTGCAATATCTTTTCTTAAATTGTTGATACTATCGTAGAATAATCTTGCAGGTCAGTGCGTTTTTTCCGTAGCGATTTTCAAATGCACGTTGCACCGGAATAATTGAAAAAACCCGTGCATTACTTAATACGCAAAAAATCATTCTCTGTCATTTTAGCCATGTTTGGATTTCACCAACTGCGAATTTCAATGTGCTGTTGATCATGAGTAAGAAAAAAAAAACTTGGCATATTTCTTTTTAAATTTTTGTATCATTTATTGTAATATTCGAAGTAGATTCGAAAATATATATGATTTGTTTAAGATCGGATCCATTATTTGTACTCATTCTGTATATATAGATATATATGTATGTATGTTTGTACATGCGTATATATGGGCAAAGTGTATTTATATTCAGTCACTTTGTTTGATTTCCAAATCTAATGGCATTTGTCTTTGTCTTTATAAATTTTACAGATAATACAACCTTAAGCAAATTAATACAGAATCCTGTTTGTCTCATTTAATTTTGAGCTGACCCCTCAATCACCCCGTCCACCGAAATATAGTTAAAACATTCAATTCAATCTTGAATGACTGTATTTGAAGAATAAATGATGCAGGTCATCTCCATAAGCGAATGTTTAAGAGCCCATTGGACCGTTTTAATGCAGATGGGGAGAAAAGGCAACATGCTTGCATTTTTTTTTTCAATCTATGCCTTTTCAGCACCATATTTATTCGGAAATCTTTTACGTTGGCAGACTATGAATAGTGCTGGTTAGTGAACGCAAACGAGTGCATTGTGCAAGTATGAAAGCTTTTTCATTTCTTTTTCCCCGGTTTTGATTTTCAAATGGATAGATACTGTTTGGAGGTGCGTTTTCGATTTCATTCATTTGAATTCTTTCGTGATTTGTGTTAATCTGAAAAGAAAATGAGTGCTTTCAGAAATGCTAACGGTAATTTTGTTGAAAATAGCATTCCGAGATTATTTCTAGATTATAAATTGAGACACACGATAGTTTTGTGTTTTAGGGGAAACACGCTTTTATTCAAATATGTATAAAATTCAGACTTTACTTTGCATTAAGAAAGTAGTAATAAAATGTATTCCTTAAGTTTTATATTTAATAAAACTTTATATTTTATTATATTAACAAATATATATTTAAGTTTATTTAACTTCTAAATCGTGCTAATGTGACTGAAGAATAATAAATTACCTCATTGTGAAGTTGAATTTTATTCATTAATTCAGAAGGCATTTGACACAACGTCAGAAAATAATACAATTATACATTTTTATGTCTTTAAAATTTTTTTTAAAATGTATATTTTAATGTACTTTACAAGGTGTATCAGTTCAGTGATTTTATGCTTTAAGAACAAATAATTTGCACCTTCACGTTGAGAAATCAAGTCGCAATGCATGGTCAGAAACGCTTTTCGTGGCGCGGTAGTGGTGACACCACAAGAAATATAGGACTCAAATAAAAAAAAACACGTTAATTGATCCTAATACAGCAAAAAAGCTCGGAAGTCCTTGGTTGGTATACGCGATAGATGAGGTAAATCAAATTATCATATGCGTTGCATGGACACACGCGACTTCATTAAACTTGCAGACAGAGTAAAGTAAGATGGAACGTTTACACGAACGCTGCGCTCACTGATATGCAGCTAGCATAAGGGGCTGTTGATTGCAATAAGTTGGTGTAAGATTGAGAGTGCATCCGCACAGCACAGCGGGAAACTCCCCGCCACGCTTTGTTTGCATGCCCTATAAGGTCGTGAGTAGATAACAAACAAATAAAAATTATCACAGCCTCATTTTAAAATTAAAGCAGTATTTATTTGCTTCATAGTTTACTATATATGGAGTAATAAAGTCCAAGTTATATGCCAAGCCGGTGCAGTCAGTCTATCTCAAGGGAGTTCAATCCTTTTCCCAAAAGGCACTCGCTCATCTCTCAATGCCACCGGCGTTCCTCGTCTCACCTCTCGTTCCTCTCCAATCTCTTTTTCAGGTGCTCCTCTCAAGTTTTCTCCATCCAGGGCTCTCCTCCCGTCTCCTGAAAAACCCCTGTTAAACACCAGGGGCGGGTCCACAACATGGCCCTCGTCTTTTCTCATTGGCAGGCCACAAAAGTCTGCTTTCGTCCCCGGGCCACATTCGTGTACTATTTGTGCGGCAAACCCAAATAAATTCCTGGTCCGTCTGGAAACTAAGGGTGCCATAATTCTTATCTAACTTCTGAACACCCTTGTCAATCACACAACCTGTGTTCTATAATCCCATTCTCTCGGCACCGGCCGAGGCGACAGGATTCTTTTATACATGCTTCGCCTACTGTCAATGGGGTGCCGGCTCTGTTTGGCCATTATGACTTCCAGACTGGGTGTCGGCGTTTGCCCGAGGTCAGACAATAAACAATGACAATATGGCCACATGCACTTGTCATCTAACATCTGTTCGGAGCCTTAAAACATAGTATGAATAGAAGGGTGGGGTTCACCCCAATTGAAGACGTCACAGCCCGTACCAGAGGTTGTCCGACCGTAGATCCTTCATCATAGATGCAGAGTGGCGTGAGAGAAGAGCAAGAATGTCAAAAAACAAGGACAATGTGCTGGATCTAGTATATAACAATCCCGGTGCTAATACGTGAGTTATTAACATACTTTTCAGGATTCAGTAAACCGGAGATGTGAAGCATGTATCAAGGCTAGAGGTCGTAATTTCGACCACATACTCTGATGATAATCGTTGTCCCTTTAATGTTATTTTTTAGAAATTTTTTGGTGTACTAACGATAATACATATGTCTTCTCTTTTTTACTTTTGTAATGTCTTTCTTGTGTTTCGTATCACGCCAGAAATGCATTTCTGACAATAAATTTATTTATGATTTCTCATCTTCTAGATTTTCTATGTCTGTTTTAGAGATTTGTAACCGCTGCACTGATGCACCCCCTCTATATATATTTCTTTAAAAACTTCTAACTTCAAAAGATAATTCAAATAAAAATTAGTTTTAATTGAAATGCATCTAACGATAGAATTTAGATTAAATTACTTTCATTACACGAAAGATGATAAACGAAATGATTGATTACCATGTAGATTAATAAACATGTGCATCACAGTACAATTATTCTTTATTCATACAAGGGTATTCAATTGCGTTAGGAAATGCGTTATAATATAGTAGAGCAAATGCAATTTTTTCTTGCATTTGATTATCTGGTTATATGTGTTGTCCTAAGACAAGACAGTGCCGTAAAAATTTCATAATTAACATTTTTTTTTTTTTGTTTTTTTGCATTTTCTAGTGGCCTATATCATTCAGAAGCTTGCCACTAAATTTCAGATCTGTTAGCAAATTAGTTTTTAAGATATTTGGAGTCTTAGGAGCTATGGTTTTGATCTTTATGTTAAATTTTAAGGCATTTTTCCTCTCTTAAATTGAATTAATTAAAAATATTTTTGAGCACAGTAAACTCTTTTAGTGTTAAATGGTTATTCATTCCAATTTTCATTACTAAAATCATTTCTACTTGATTCTGTATTGAGTTTTTGGAGTTCTCATAATTAATTAATTAAGATTAATTTCATGGCAAATTTCTGCTTTAAAAATGGTGCAAAACTTAAAAGCTTTGTCATTAATTTTTTTTTCCTGTAGAGAAAATTCCATGACCAAAGCGTTCTCAGGTTTCTGTGAGATACGATATTTCGAAGAGTTGGAATACTACTAAAAATGATGTATCTAAAAATCAGTCGTCATCTGACACTAAATTAGACTTTCAAATGCAAGTATTCTGAATTCAAACGTTGCACTTATAACTAAATGTATTTTCTTGATGTATTAAACTACATTATACTAAACATATTGTAGTACTATATTTTAGTATTTTAAAGTCGTACGACAAGAGCTAAAACTTCCTAATTTACCCCAATTTAAAACTGAAAAAAAATTAAATTTTATGAACGAACTTGGCAAATTTTCAATTCCTACTATTAGCTCACACTCTCTATATATTTATATATTTATTCATCTTTTTGGAATTTTCAATCGTTAATAAAATAATTTCTATTCATCCAATCAAGTTCAAATAAAAATTTTAAACTTGCATTGGATGACGCTTGGTATTAATACAGATTTTCCAAATATTAATTCATTAATTAAATTTTATTATTTAACTTTAAATTTATTCTGTGTTATTTCCCTTGTAGTTACAATTAGCAGCAACAGATAGCACCAGTACGTTTTTTCTAACGAAGTAGGAATTGACGTTAAATTTTTTTCTATATTACTTGTTAGCTTAAGCTGGTACCACTATTATTTTGTACATAAATGCTTTGTCTTTCAAAACTTTTGTGAAAACATTAGGTTAAGATTAAGCTGAATAAACTGGCATCTTAACAAATGCTATCAATATTATGTAAAAATATATTTTGAATTAAAAATATTATTTTCAGTCATATTTAATTAAAATAATATTACAATTTTGAACATACATTGGAAATAACATTTTAAAAAATTAGAGCAATACGGGCATTATAAATTTTTGTTTTATGCCTTTATTAGCTTTAAATGCGTTTTTCTCAGACATTCAATTTTAGAGGCATAAGTGTTTTTTAATCCCCAAGGTTTTTTTTCTGTTCAAGATAGAGCCTTGAAGTTTTTTGTATATACTCTCAAACGCGTATGTTCTATACTTAATATGGATTTAGGGGTGAGATCTCTAGTTACTTTTATTTTTAAAAAATGCTAAAGTTGATACTTTTAAATTTTTCTTGTTTTTTTCCAGGTTTTTCTAGAGAAAAAATTTTCAAAAATTAACAAGGGAATAGATTTTCAAACCCATACGAACTTTTGTTTGCAATAACCTAAGCCAAATAACTTTAAATGACTAAAAGATTTTAAAAATTAAGTATATTATTAGAGTATGAAAGAACTTCAAAAATTACTAATTTTTTAAAATTGTAAAATAATGGCTAGTCAAACTGACTTTTTACTTATAGAATCAGCTTGATAATATAATCCAAATTTAAAGCATAAACTATTTTTACAGTAACAGTATCCAAAACTTTTTTTTGAAAAAGGTACTGTGTAGCCTTAAAATGAAAGTAATAGATGTGGAAATGAAAGAAAATGAGAACAATTTTAGGATCAAAATATTGATATATTATTTAGAATAATGCTTAGAATAATTGTTTAAACTTGTTCGATTAAAAAATATATGAATTGTAATGCAAATTCACCTTGACTTTCATTGACCAATTTTCAACCTTCAATTACTGTGTAGAGTTGAATCTAAGTAAATCTAATTATCTTTAAATGTTTGTTTTATATTAACTTTTTTTTCTTTAGGGAGAAATAAACAGATACGACACTATGAATTAAATGACATTATTTGTATATAAAAATTACCTAAGTAACAATTTGTAGTACGTAATGTTTTAAGTGTATTTTTTTTAACTTTGAAAATTACACCATTTTTATGAGATAAAAGAAAAAAAGGTTAAAATCACTAAACTACTATATTATACAAGGTAAAAATATTTTATATACTTATGGAATTCCTTAAGGTATCCAACTACGTTCGGAACCATGAATTTGCAAAAGCGTATAAATGGATAATATTTATGATATTTAGTGTCACTTAGATTAGAAAAGTATATAAAATTGTTTTAAGAATAGTATTACAATAAAAAATTATTTAAGTGCAATATTTTGACAAAAAAAGAACATAGAATGACCCATTTTCAAAATATTCTCCTTTTGTGAAAAATACTTCTTTTATAATAATATTTTGCCTGTATATAGCTCTGACCTCTCTACAGAGGTTCAACTAGGATTTTTGAAATATGTAGCATATGAAGTGGGTTTATCCATATTTTACGACAACAGAGGGGAGCATTTTTAAGAAAAAAAGGCCGATAATTATTTCAATTGGTGGTAACTCTGAAAATAATGTGAATTTTTCAAAAATCCTAGTTCAGACTCTATGAAAAATTTTTACTTTATATAAGCGAAATATTATTATTGTAGAAGCATTTTTTATAAAAGAAGAACATTTTGTGAAAAAAGATTATTCTAAGTTGATTTTTTGCCAAAATATTGTATTTAAATAATTTTTTGTCAAAATGTCCTTTAAGCAATTTTATACATGTATTCTAATCTAAGTGACTCTAAATATCATGAAAATTATCCATTTATACACTTTTTTAAAATCACGGTTCCGAACGTAGTCGGATACCTTAAAAGAATAAAAGCGAATTCAATTTTATTGGAAGTAATTACAATAAAGGACAATCATAGCGTGTACATATTTTCATAAAATAAATAACTTATGGCATTTTCATTAAAAGTCTTGAAATTATAAATTTCAAATTAATATTTTAAGGTAAACGAGGAAACATTGCAATTACGTAATTCAAAGAATATTCACCTGTTCTTAGAAATTATTATCAAGATTGGTAGACATGAATTAATCCATTCATTCGAATACTAAGTCAAACACACTACACTTACCTTTTCCATTTCGAACAATGTGGTCCTAGTGTGTTTGACGATGAATGCAGTGAATGAATTGATGGAAATTAAATTGGCTTCTAATTTAGAACACTATGCTATCAATAAGCCAGATTCATTTTATTATAATAAATTGGGTCTCTCTCTCCACACATTAATTCAGTTTCGCGAGTATTTAAAGTTGAAAGGAATTAAAGTTTTAATTTCCTAATTTCTCATGAATAGGCATGATAGAATATATAATGTAATTTTGAAGCGGAGGATCTGTTATCGATTTACAAAACGGTAGATGTGATGATCATTTTATTTTCTTTAAAATAGAGAAATTTTTGTGAGTTACGGAATACAATTAATTACTTAGGCAAAAACAATTGTACTTTTATATTCCCTTTTTTGAGAAGATGTGGTAAAACTTTCATTACGGATTACAAAATTTTTTTCAAGGCATTTACAAGTACCCCTGGTTTAAAGGGCTAAGAAAAAAGTCTAAAATTTTTTTAGGTTATTCGACTACTTTCCCGGAACCGTGTTTTTTCAAAAGCTTTTACAGGGAAAAAATTTTTGATATTTAGTGTCAAAAAATTAGAATACATGAAAAAAATTGTTTGAAGGGGTTATGAAAAAAAATTTATTTAAAACAATATTTTGGAAAAAAAATTAACCAGAATATTCTTTTTCCAAATGTTTCCTTTTGAAAAAAATGCTTCTATTGTATTATTTTTTTTGCCTATAAAAGCTCAGCCCTTTGTAAAAAGAGGCTCAACAAATTTTTTTAAAACACAAAACTTGGAAGGGTTTTATCTATTTTTTACGACAACAAAAGGGAGAAATTTTAAAAAATACGCCGATAATTATTTCAAATGGTTGTAACTCTGAAAAAAAATTTTAATTTTTCAAAAATCTTACATGGCCTCTGTCAAAAATCTGAATATCTCAGGC
The DNA here is from genome assembly GCA_019973955.1 of Trichonephila inaurata madagascariensis. Lineage (NCBI taxonomy): Eukaryota > Metazoa > Arthropoda > Arachnida > Araneae > Nephilidae > Trichonephila > Trichonephila inaurata. The sequence goes on from BMAV01009792.1 coordinate 14,191, forward strand.
AAAAAATATTTCAAAAAACAAAAGGGCCTGAAAAAAAAAAACAAAATTTTTTGCCAAAAAAATTTTTTTAATTTTTGCATTATGTCCAAAACAAATACATTATTCTATCTAAAACAAATTTTAAAAAAAATTTTACTTTTGACTTTTAAAATCATGGTTCCCCCCTAACGTAGTCGGATAGCTTAACTTCATAATAAATACTGAATATGACCTTACCTACATATCTACAAAAAAAAAAATTCTTACACCTTAAACTTCACGTTTAAAGCAAAAGACTAGATAAAAGCATAATAATAATAGCCACAAATTTAATAATATCAAATGATGCATTTACTATCAAACCATTCAAAATACAGTAAAACAATAAAACATATTCATCTAAAATTTCTTCTAGTTACAGCCAATAGAAGACTTAGTCTGCATACTGTCAGGCAATTCTGAATATATTTCGGTATGTAACTACTAAGTGCCAATTTTCAGGTGATCACCCCAAAATGTCTTGGTGGTCCACCGGTTGATCGCAATTGACATACTGCCCATCTATGTTTTGTAAGTTTGCGTAAATATGAATTAAAAAAATAATTAACATCCTAGAAAGGATATACTTGATTTTTTTAAGCTGATAATATTATTTTTAACGTTGCATTTGGATTTGACAGGAAAAACAATATATGAAATTGAACAGAAATAACAAGTTCCAAAAATTGACTGAATAAATACACCAACCTATATATATTGTATATCATATTTTCAGGTGTTGTTCGAAATGTACAAAAAATATAAAGCCGAAAGCAACATCGTCTCAATAATTTGTTTTGCTTTAAGTCGTTTTTTTTGCATGGCAATTTCGCGGGTCAGTTTTTGTGTGAGGCGTATTTAACAAAGTTAAAAAGTCATTTCTTGTTATTTGTTAATTAAATCCAGGGTTTTTACCTTGAAGGCATGCACTATTCGGTATGTAAAAAAAATACTTCAGGGGTGAATAGCAAAATAAATAAATAAATAAATAAAACTGAATGAATACATAACTACGCATATGATAAAAATATTTTTAAAAAATGAAGATGTTTTTCTTTTTAAAATTAGCATTAATAATTTTTTAAGTTAATTATGTACAACAACTACTGGTTCTTAATTTGTTTTAATTTTGAAGTCCCATAAATTTTATTTTAATTAATTAATATTGACCAGTAGCGCACACAGAAGTTCTTGAAGGGGGGGGGTCCCGGTCCGAAAGTCCACTATTCTTGTATCATGCTGTTTTTGATTTTGTCGATTTCTGGAAACAAAAAACAGTAAAAAACTAATTATTGAATAATTAATTAATATTAATTAATAAAATTAATCATTAAAAACAAATACTTAATTAAATTTTTTCATTAATAATTAAAAATTTTAATCAATCTGGAAAAAAAACAAAGGGTTGGGGGGGGTTCCGGACCCCTAGGACACCCCCCTTGAGTGCGCCACTGATAATGCCAAATTTACATTCTTGCCTTTATTTTTACCGTGTGGAATGACTGAAGCTCATTAAATCTGTCAGGCTTAAATTTCATCTTGTTGGCGCGGTATGGTAGATTGGAGAGCGGGTTGCCAGCTCAGGTGTCGTCCTCGTCACTTCATAATTACGCGGTATGTCGCCAATAGCCGTAATGTTACCTTATGAGAGTGAGCATGATTTATATTAATTTTGTATTATAAAGCTGCATTAGGACTATGGGTGACGGACCTCGTATATTTGAGCCCTGGTCAAGAGACGAGGACAAAGCCTAAGCTGACACGCCCTTTACTTCACCCCCCCCCATCAAGGGGAGGATGTTTGAGCCTCAACAGGTTTAACGTGCATCAGTTCGTGTCACTTTATAGAACGATGTTAATAAACTATATCTCTCAGATGTCTTAATTCGGGAGGACGTACAGAATATGGTTGTTATCTAAAAAAACAAAATAAAAGGGACAAAACGAACACATGTGGAGATGGGCACCAAACTTAAGTATTTTTGGCGTCAAAAAAGTTTGTGTATTACATAATTAGCGAAAACCACCTGATTCTAAATTGTAAGCACTTTTTTGTATTCATCTCTCGTACTCAAATTATTTCCTTCTTTTATCTTGCTTTATATTTATCAAGGAGTAAAAAGTGCCGCAAAACAATAGAAAGGGCTTATCAAAGCTCCCTTTTAGCTAAAAGTACCAGAATTCACAACAAGAAATAGGAGGAGCCTATAAAGACATATGGAATTTGATTATTTCGAGTAATTTTAGATGTTTTTTTAAAAATCATTCTGTCAATGCGCAACGTAAACAGTGTTTTAATGAACAAGTAATCCCGATTCTTTTTGTAGCAGTTTTTATTTTATTTTTATTTATTTACTTATTGCTCTTAACTTTTCTTAACTTTTTATGTTTGTTTTTAAAAAAAAATAAAGATAGAAAAATATCGGGGGATCGAAAAACCCAAAGAATCAATTTTTTAAATGATTTGAAAGGTATATTTTCCATGATAACAAAATCACTGTTCTGTACTTAGTAAAATAGTATATTAAGAAATAACTTACGAGTTATTACATGTTCTAACTAAACGTTTAATCATTGCAAATGTATTAATTTTTTATTTAACATAACTAGATGATGTAATATATATACGGAATCATATTTCCACACAAATCTCGAATTTCAATGAGGTTACAATATTTTGAGAAATAGTATAATTTACTTAAGAGATGTCATAAGATAAATATATATGCTAAAACAGAAAAAGTTCAGAGCCCCGATAAAAGCACATTCCCTCAAATTCTGTCAGTAGCTCTTCTTTTCTTAAATATCTCTGCGAAGCTTTGAATAAGTTTATTTGCATAACTAATAAATAAGAAATAAAATATATTACATCATTATTCATGTATTATTCAATTTCTCAAATATATACAAATAATGCGGAGAGACTGCATACATTTAAATAAATTTAACTATATTTTACATTTTATTTCTACATGGAAAGCAGTTCTTAGGAATATAAATGGAGAGATAGTACATGATAAAGAATTATGAGTAGAATCATAGTCATATCCCTTTTTTTGGAGCATCAGTATTGGTTACATAGTTGCAAGAATCTTGTTGAATTACTGGAGCAATTTTGTAGTAACATCACGCATAGGATACTTCTTGTCTTTGGGAGACTGCCATCTGATTTGTCATTGGGTCCATTACCAACATTTCATGTCTAAAGATATTAATGCGTGAAAAAAATATGAATGCTAAGAATGTCAAAACATCAGTAATTTGTTCTCTTTACTATTGTTTCAAAGTTCACTATTTTAATTTTTCTTAGGCAATAGTCGAGGATTCTTTGAATTTATTAACGGAAGAAAATTGATGGCAAGTAGGAAAAAAAAGGCTTTAAATATTATCTTTTTGTAAGCAATTTAATTTAATGCAAAATATTCGTTTGTTTTGGATGATATTTCGATATCATTTTTAAGTTAAAGGATATATAGAGTGAACCAAAAAAGAAAAATAAAGTCTTCCTCTGATTATAAATATTTATTGTGCTCAAACTATTACAAGTTTCACTCATTGGTCCGGTAAATCACCCGAGTGTTTTGCCTCTCCGTGTTCATAAAATTGTCTTATTTGAATATACTTATATAAATTTTATACTAATGTCATAATTTTAGCATATAGACTAAATAGCTGCACTTGATAACTTTATAACATATGTGAAAAACAATTTTTTAGCAGTATTAATAAAATGAAGAAGAATGCACTATTCTGTATTATCGGAGAAGCAATGAAAATGTTTATCCACTTCTAAACAACATATTTATGTGAAGCAGAACTTTTGTCCATGATAAAAGTAAATTTATACATAAGTTTTATTATGTTTCGCTTGTCCGACATTATTTGCCTAGTTTGGATTTAGGAATAGTACAAATTATTAAAGAAAAGAAACAGCAATCTTCTCATTAACACATTACATTTCAAATATACAAAAATTGTAGAAATATAATTTTCTAGTTAACTTATGACTGATTTTTTTTTTGCATATACAATAATTTTGTTAGTTATTTTATAATATTCTGTGATTTTTCTGAATGGTTTATTTATTTGTATATAATAATTACAATTCCTTTTTTCATTTAAATGTTATTGAAGTTAAACGTTAGTAAAAATTTTGAATTAATTTATGTACTAATTCCTTAAGTCCTAATAAAGTTTTTAAAAAATTTTAAAAAACGAAAAAAAAAGAAAGAAAGAAATAAGCATGTTTATATTTTTTTTTTACAAATTTTACCATTCCGCTGCAAAAAGAAAAGAAAAAAACCCTTGTTCACCACCTTATGTATTTATTACAATTCTACCTTTATTTTAGAATTTTGCTTCATAGAAATACCCAGCTTATAAAAAATAGCAATTAAGTTGAAAATCTTAATCTCATTTGACTCAAAAATATGCCAAGAGTGACACCAAATTCTGAAGACATGGTTCACAAGTTAAACATTGTTGGGAAATCTTTAATAACATAGCTGTGTTTATTTATTTATTTTTTTGTAATTACAGGTTATTTATAAATTACTATAATAAATCAGTCAATAAGGTCAAATAATTCTCAACTCTTGTATGAGTTTAACCTTAAGCCAATACAAATTGCAACCAGAACTTATTGTTACAACTTGATAATTTTCATTATTTTGGCGAATAAAATATTGGAAATTTGGCGGGAAACAATTCGTTGACAACTGAAACACTGACCCTTTGTGTGGCTGAAAAAAAGTCCTTTAGAATAACTTGAGTTAGAAACTGTAACACATTAATTTGACTTCTAGTTTCTTTTACGAAAAACAAGTGAATATAATGAATTAATCAATCGTTATTTCTTTCGATGATTAAAACCTTGAGTTTCAAAGAAAAACACAAAACTTACAAATACATTAAGCAATGATTTTTATACTACACTATAGATAAAAAATCAACATACATTTAGTTTATATAAAATGTATAAAATGAATAGTTTACAACATTTTATTTGAAAGGAGAAATAAAGAAGTTCTATTCTTGCAATTATTGCTTGTTTGTTTTTATTTCCATTCAGCAACACAGAAATATTAAAATGAGATGTAAACATAAATCTCCACGACTCTCCTATTCTAGCCAAAACGAAACGGATATATAACTGATAGAAAAAGGAGGGGACAGTTCAACCCTCCTTCACTTCTGGACTCAGCCCCGGAAGCGACAATTGCAAGCACGTGCGGCCTACCCCCTCGACTTAAGTTCGTGATCAGATTCACCAATGGAAACGCCGTAAAAAGAAAGGGAGAAAAGAACAAGGAATAGAACAAAATAGAAAGGCACCCTTTTGCATCAGTATAGCTTTCAAATCTCGTATTTTACTTTATTTTTTCCGACTTGTCACAATGGGCAAGTGACAAGTTTTATTTTTCTAAAGAAGAAAGGAAAGCGGCTTAAAGAAAAGAGAAGATTCGTATAAGCAAAGTTTCTTATTTTCGAAAGAGCCTTACTTTGCTTCTTATTAGATAAGTAAGACGTCGTAGCATATGGGATACGCGGCTTGAAACGCCTTTTGTGAACGCCAAAAGAGTTTCGGAATCAAATTTGTCAACAATAATCCCTATGATTTAGAGAAACGAGGATTGCAGGAATTTTTTATTTTTTTTTTAAGAAATGGATGGTGTTATACAATGTGGAGGTGATATTTTACTCATGTAATTTTCCTTACTTTTGGAGAAATAACGGTACAAGAAAGAAGTAAACATTTGGCTACTTTTACAAAAATGAGAGTTTTTAGTAATTAGATTTTAGATATATTAGCAGGTTTTAAGTTGTACAAAAATAAGCTGTGTTTTATTTGATAAAAAGTACCATACAAAGCCAAATATAAAAACCATAAATATTAAAAGATATTAAATTTTAGTTGGTTTGTGAAAGAGTCCCACGTTTTATTACAAAACAAATCAGTGGCGCACACAAGGCGGGCGGAGGGGGGGTCTGGACCCTCCCTCCCACTCAAAAGCCTTGATTTTTTTCCGATTGATAATAATATAATACGTATATAATACGTAATAAGTATATAATACGTAAAATTTAATCAAGTATTTGTTATTAATGATTAATTTTATTAATTAATGCTAATTATTTATTCAATAATTAGTTTTTTAATGTGTTTTGTTCCCGAAAATCGACAAAATCAAAAGGAGCATGATACAAGAATGGTGAACTTTCGACCCCAGACTCCCCCCCATCCCCTTGAAAAATTCCTGTGGAGCGCTACTGAAATAAATTAATACATTTGCATTGAATATGGACTAGAATCTCATATACATTAAGCAGTGGTAGGCACAGGAACTTTCCAAGGGGGCGGAAAGGGGGGTCCAGGGTCGGAAGTCCACCATTCTCGTATCAAGCTCCAATGGGCCGCACCAACATATTCTTCTGTTTTTGCCGATTTTCGGGAAAAAAGAACAGTAAAAAATTAATTATTGAATAAATAATTAGGATTAAATAATAAAACTAATTAATATTAATGAATTCTTAATTATATACATTTTACGTACTATATACATAGGATTATAATCAATTGGAAAAAAAAAATTCAAGGGCTTTGGGTGGGAGATCTGGACCCAGGGACTTCCTTCCCGTGTACACCACTGACATTAAGCTATCTGAACACCTTCAGAATATTTCCTTAAAAATGACACACTGAAAAGAGTATAAATACTTTTTTTTAATAATTGATACCAAAAACTATTAATTCTTAATTACAATATTATTTAAATAAAATTATCTAATACTTACAAAATTCCCATTTGTAAATGGCATTTTAGCAATTTATAAAAATAAAAATTTTGTAAAGCATGTAGAGAAAGAAGTGATAAACTTAAATTTATGAAAGCATTACCAAAATTAGCTATATCTGATATTAAGGTATCCGACTACGTTCAGAACCGTGATTTTAAAAAAGAGCATAAATGGATAATTTTAATGATATGTAGTGTCACTTAGATTAGAATACATGTATAAAAATATTTTAAGGACATTTTGAGAGAAAAGATTTATTTAAATACGATATTTTGGCTAAAAATTAACTTAGAATAATTTTTCTTCAAAATGTTCTCCTTTTGTGAAAAATGCTTCTATTATAGTAATATTTCGCCTGTATATAGCTCAGACCTCTTTATAGAGGCTCAACTATGATTTTTGAAAAATTCACATTATTTTCACAGTTACAAGCCATTCAAATAAATATCAGCGTTTTTATCTTAAAATTGCTCCCCTCTGTTGTCGTAAAACATGGATAAACCCACTTCCAAAGTTATATATTTCAAAATTTCTAGTTGAGCCTCTGTAGAGAGGTCTCAGCTATATACAGGCAAAACATTATTATAATAGAAGCATTTTTCACAAGAGGAGAACATTTTGAAAAAAAATATGGTAATTTTTACCAAAATATTGTATTTAAATAATTTTTTTCAAAATGTCCATAAAATAATTGTATAATTAAAACAATCTAAGTGACTAAAACGAAAATTATCCATTTATGCCTTTAAAAAACACGGTGCCAACGTAGGTCAATCCCAAGTACTAAAACATTAATGATTTATTAAAATATGAAAATTTTAGAACTAATCGAAAAAAAATATTTTGGGAATTGTGAGATATATTTATGAGGCTATTATTGAAATAGTGCTACAATAAAAACATTCATACAGTAAGAATATTTTAATACATTTCCTTGAAAATAATATAAATATATCAAGTTTAAAAAGTTTCATAAACATACATTAATAATGTTTTGAGTGATTTGACTCACCATTATAGAGTTTGAAAAATTTAAATTTCTTCTTCTGATCGATTAAAGGCACTTTTCTGGTTTTTCCCTCTTTATGTGTCGTAAAATCTAGCATATAACTCGTACCTATACTTCTAAGCTGGAGTTTTTAATTTAAAGTATATTCGCCGTATAACGCCCGCTCCTCCCCCTTTTTTTACGATGAATCCTGAACTGTAAGGGAACAATACTTTTATATTTTAATGAACGGAGATACTTTCTTTAATTAACTTTATACAAACTATTTACATGTACAGAACATATTCCATGTTTATTAGCATAACATTAAATAAATGTACATATTTTCAAACTTAACTTTCTTGCAAAATAAAGTTTTAGTATTATTTGGCAAAGCTTATAAAATGGAGCACATGCAATTAGTTTTTAGAATGAAATTAGACCAATTAAAATAAACTTGAATATCAGTGCCAATGTACATTGTTCCTTAAATAATCAAGAAAAATTAAAGGATGTTTGTGAAAATTAGAGTAGTTTTTTTAGCTTTTTAAATTATATCAGCGCTTTTCAAACTGTGGGGCACTCCCCCTTAGGGAGCGTGATAACCCTAAGAGGGAGGTGCGAGAGTAATGAAAATTCGAAAACAAAAGATTATTTTAAAAAAAATTATTAATTTATTGAAAGTAAACAAACGAAATACATTCTGACATAATGAAAGAAAAAAAAAAATTTACGCTGATATAATACACATATAAATGCATCAATACTGTACAATGTATTTGATACTTAATTTAACAATACTAAGTTCAGAACAAGTTGAATAATTACCAGGGCTCCCGTGGGCTTATAGTAAAATTATATACAAAAATTAACACTAACCAAGATAATTTGTACAGTTATCAATGACCCGCTGAAATGTCGATTAAAAAAGTTACGCGATTCGCTCGCAAATGTAACCATTTTGCACTATGTAAGAGTTTGTGGTGTATTGGGAGGGGGAAGGAAGAAAGAGAATAAAGAAGCAAATAATCTGCATTAAGTAAATCATTCGCAAACACTGTCAAGGTCATGTTATTGCATTCCAAAGCCTTCGGAGTAATTTTATCAATAGCATCAAACATAAAAGGTCGTATTTCGGAAAGACATATACACTAATGGACATAAAAAAATCGCGCACCAGGAGCCGTCAAAATGAAACAAAATTTTACATACGTAATGACTACTTTGATAAAAGTAAATGATTAGAAAATCAAAGAAAATGGATCATTTATTTCATAGTAAAAGGAAAGAGAACGGGGGACTCAATACTTTGTTGAACACCCTCTAGCGCGAATGCACGATGCGATATTATTGGGCATTGAGGCATACAAGTTCTGTATGATGTCTTGAGACATTTTGTTCCATATTTGCTGTAACTTTGCCTCTAGTTCGTTCAAACTCGTGTGATGCCCAACTCGCCGTCCCAAATGATCCCAGATGTGCTCGATTGGAGACAAATCTAAAGGGTAGGGAAGGCCAAGGAAGAGATGTAACAGTGCGGAGACAGTCTTGTGACACCATTGCTGTGTAAGGCCGTACATTGTCTTGTTGAAAAAAGACTACTGGGAGCCGTTGCATGAGTGGCAACACATGTGGTTGCAGATGTCATGGACATAACGCTGGAGTTTCATGGTGCCATGGATCAATATTAGGGGTGACCATGTATTTTAGGCAATGGCACCCCATACCATCACACCAGCTGTGGGAGCGGTGTGTCGCTATAAAAGAAAGCCAGTATTGAGGAGTTCACTACGAGGTCTTCACCCATGAACACGATTGGCATCACTGCTGAGATTGAATCTGGAATCATCGCTAAAGACGACCTGGTTCTATTCCGCTGCAGTCCAGTTTCCTCGTGCGTGGCACCACTCCACTCGAAGGCGTCGTTTTGTGGGCGTTAATGGGCGCCACTTTCCCAAAAATCCTTCGACCAGGCGTCTTCATATGGTTCGAGAAGATATAAGAGTCCCTAGTGAAGGTGCTGCCTAAGCATGGATGGTGGCCGTTGAAGCAGTTGACTGTACACGTGCATTTCTTACTATGTGGAGGTCTTCTCGATGACTGGTTTGTCGAAAGTGTCCTAAGCCTGGCCTTCTTGCAAATGACATCTCTCGGATCCACTGGTTCCAACACCTCCTCACAACACAATCAGAGCGGCCTAATTGACGAGCTACTTACCTGGCTGACCACCCAGCTTTCATCATGCCGATGATTCTCCCCCTCTCAAACTGCGACAGCTGCTCATATTGTCTTCGAAAACGGCTTAATGGCATGTCTATCTCAGTTGCTTTGTAAGCAATTCAGCACCCTCAAACAAGCTTCGGTTACCTGTTTTATACTCCACGGAGAACGACGTTCAGCACCTTCTACTGGCTATACGTAATGCGCAATCACGCTGCATTTCCAATTATTTGCATATCTTCTCGACATGTACCTTCATGACAAGTTTCTTTAATATCCCGCAATTATTTCTTGGTGCGATAATTTTTTTGTCCGATAATTTTTGGTGCGATTGTATATATGTTCGTTGCAATTTACGCTACGGCTGAGGGAGATGTTTATATACGCCGGCGGCACTTAAGAAATAAAATTCATATTGTGGCTCTAGCGTCAGAGTAACGTATTATCAAGTTTAATACATTGTGAACGGAGAGGGGCATGATAAAAATTATGTTTGAATATTGGGTCGCAAGTTTTGAAAGTTTGAGAAGCACTGAAGTGTATGTCCCATTATTACATAATATAGCAAACCATACGTAACAAGGTATACGAAAATCATGTGTAACTATATTCAGAGTCAATCAACTCAATTACATTCGCAGTGAAATTGATTTTTAGATAAGATAACGTTTATGAGCAAACAATGATAATAATACTGCATCAGAAACACGACAAAGTGCAATAATTCATTTTACCAAAGGCATCAAAAAATTTTTTATTGTGAAGCTTGTGTATATTTTTTATAAGAAAATACCTACAAAATGATTTTTTTTCTTGATATTTTGCTAAAAATACTTGAGTTTAAGCTGAGTAATGTTTAAAATCATTTTATAATAAAATAGGAATAAAAGAGAACTTTACGTTGTTAATTTTGTTCTTTTCTTTTAATATTGTGGTAATCTCAGAAATATTATTCATTGTTTAATTCATCTTGAATTATGAGTATGTCATTTAGTTTTAAGGGTCAGGGCATACACTGTTATACTCGTATCACTTTTTTATCATTGATCACACGCATAAATATCAAATAATATATATTAAGATAACATATTCATAGTATTATCTTAAAATATTTAAAAGATAACAATGAAACAATATAACAAATTGCAATTTTAAATTCCATTGAATGGAATTAAGCACCGATGCATTTTCAAAGCAATAAATAAGTTAGACATTTTTTTTAGCAAAGTATTTTGAATATTACTTTTCCACTAAAATTATTTCTTATTTATAATTTTTTAAAATTCATTTTATTTTACCGAAAAATTCATTCTTACATTTGAATAATTTTTAATGAAAATAATAAGATATTTCTCATTTTACATTAAAATTTCTTTTCTTATAAATTTGGTTATTATATAAATAATAAGAGGATCTAAATTAATTACGTGATAAAAAACAATTAATTCACAGAAATAAAGGTAAACGAGTCACATGCTAACATGAAAATTAATTTTTTTATATAACTGTATCAATACTAACGAAAATTCTTATATCATGCATATTTGGAACTAATTTGTTATCGGTACGCTACCAACTAAATAAACCTTAGATGGAAAGTAGTTTTTCAAAAACATCAGAAAAAACAATTACAAAAAAACAGAAAGTGAATGAAGCAGGTGAGGACTGTAGAATTACAAACTTTTATAAAAAGATTCAAAAAGGAAAATAACACAAAAAATTCTAAAAATATAAGCACCAGGATTAAAATGAAAAGTATGAGTTGTGTGTTTCCAAATACTGAAAAAAAAAACTTTTATAAAACGAATAATTCATTAAAAAAATTGAAAAAAAAGTTTAGGCGAAAACAAGAAGAGAATATTAAGTATTAAGGAAGCAGCGATAAGTTACTGTTGAATGTGAGAAGTAAAGAAATAATTTATTAAAGTTAACCCCCTTTATCTGCCGACGGTAAATATAAGTACCGCTCTCACTTTAAAATTACATTGAATAACCATTTTTGAGAATAATCTTACGATACATTGCAGGAATATTCTTTTAAATCGACTCTTCTGAGATATATTGCAGCACGGGTTCTATGATGAGTATTTTAGTAGGGAAAGCAAATAGTAATGGTATATATTTTTTTTCTTTTTATAGCAGGAGTTGCATTTTTAGCTGACTTTTTCATCGGATTGCGAAGAATGTTATTTTCGTTCCGAAAAAGTAGTTAATGTCAAAAAATGTCTTATTATTATTTTTTTTTGTGTGTGTTGAAGAAAACCTTAGAATACGAATTGTCTACTTATTTTAAGTGAATAGTGTATATAATTAATTAATTTTACAGTTGAATAACTTTGTGGTACTTATAAGTACCGACGGTGCACTGATGTTAGAGCAAAACTTTTTTTATCCGTGTAGCTTGTTGTTGTTTTCTGTTGTGCTGTAGAGTCATCACTTATGTTGTTGTTGTTGTTTTTGGCATTTTTTTTAGCTTAATTTATTAATTTATTAATTTTGTATTTTTTAATTTTTCATTTTAATGTTCTCAAAAAATTTTAAATGTTGAATCTGAGTTTATTTCCCCCCCGCACACACAATTAGATGAAATATCTATTCTTATTTCAAAAGTTAACTAACATTTTAAATTCTCTATGTTTAACTGAGATTTAACAATAATATATAGGAGATTTTCAAGGTGCTATTATCATTATTATTATTTTCCCTTTTCTTAGAATATCGGGAAAAGAAAGGCTCAATCTTCTAGAGGCTTTGAATTTATTACAGAACCTACCGTCTGAAATCAATGATGCACTAACAGATGATTATTCAGATGAAGAAGTCCCAGCAAACAATCTGCTGGAATTTTAGTTAATGTCTTAAGATGGCGATCAAGAGACTGAACCAGACTCAAGGTGCAGTAGTTCATAATAAGAAAATACAGTACAGTATTTCCCACCCCAGGATTCAGTGCTTTAAAATACATTCAATCCAGAACCTCTCAAAAAATTCACATGTAATGGATTTGTGTGTATGAATGCTGTGAAAGAAAAAAGAAAAATAAAGAAAAAAGAAAAGCTGTGTCTTTGAATATTATCATGTTTATGTGTAAAAGCAGTTTTTATGAGTAAAAGAAGTAAACAAATTTTAAAAATTTAATTATCTTTAAAAATAAAAATTTTGTACTGGAAAATATCTGAGTTTTCTCGTAATCTGGGTTTTTTGCTTTAAAATAGTCATTCGGTATTTTTATATAAGAATATTTTAGTCTTTTGTGGGCTGACGGTACTTAAAAGTACCAATTTAATTAAGAGGTCTCAGGGGTGTTAAATTTTTCTAGAGGTCCGAAAATATAAACAATTTTGCAACAGGTATAATTCTTTTAAATTTAAATTAAATGATTCGAATCTTTTACACATTATTTATAAAAGAATGAGGCTTCAGAAAAGTATAATATGTTTAAAATATAATAATAATTTTAAAAATCATAGGCATATGAAAATTCTATGATGAATATTAAGTATTTTTTGCTTTGCGCACGCTATTTTCTAAAATAGTAGCCTCTGATGTATAAAACTTTTCAGAATTATAAAATGCATCATACTCTTCAATTCCTACCTAATTTTAGTATTATATATCTTTTGCATTTCAAAAAATTTGTAAAACATTGCAATTTTTTAAATATTTTTAAAAAATGTATTTTTTAATTTATTAAAATATACAAGTTATTATTCTATTTATATAAAAATAGCTATAGTGTAATGAGAATACATCTAACTTTAATAATCAACTTATAGCTAGTATAATTAAAGCTACTATTTTAGAAAATAGTATGCGCGACGTAAAACTTAATAAATATTTCTTATAGAAAAATTTCTTATTTTCATATGCTTATAATTTTTAAAATAGTGATCATATCTTAAACATTTTATACTTTTCTGAAGCCCCATTCTTTTATAAATAATGTGTAAAAGATTCGAATCATTTAATTTAAATTTAAAAGTATTATATCTGTTTGAAAATTATTTATATTTTTAGACCTCTGGCGAAATTTAACACCCCTGAGACGTCTTAATTTGCTCTAAGGATTTAAATGTTCCAAAATTGATTTTTTTTTTGTAAATCCCTTAATTTTCAATGTAATAATTCAAAAAAAAATATTGCATGAAAAAAGTTGCAGTAAATAATAATACTGTAGATAAATTGTTATACAGTGGAAATTTGCAATTAGCTACAATTAAAAGAAATTCTGGCTGGTAAGTGTATTGCTATGGGGCAGTAAGAATTCACACGATATGAATCACTACAAAAATTTCGCTGCTCAGTTTATTACTTTTTTTTGAAAAACAGTTATTGTGTCTCTACCACTAAAATGTCGAACTGTATGGCACGTAGAATCACATTGGTCAATAGCTTTGCCTCGCCAGAGCTAAAAGGTTGTCGCTCCCTAATGTGTGTGAACATTATATATAGCTTAAAAATTGTTTAACCATTCATATATTTTTATTCAACTTTGAAATGTTTCTTTTTTTCATTAATTATGACAAAAAATGCAAAGCATTTTGAAAGATAACTTGAAGTGAATCAATTAAAGGCTTTACAGAAGTGTAATATTTCGCAAAATAATATCATCACATTAGTTGATACAGGTATAAACATTAAATACTTTCAAACTGAGAAGGAGAGGGCATGACTAAGCAAATTCATTTGGGATCGAGACTTGGTGTAATAGTAGTACTTCTTTAGGGTGTTCACCCCTCAATGTAATTCCACCGAATGGCTAGTCAATTCGGAGAAATCAGCCTTCGAAATTCATGCTTAGATTTTATGCAATTAAATTTTAATTTTCCGCAACGAGTTCGTAGCTTGGTTGGTAAATCATCTGCTTACAATGCGCGAGATCAGGATTCGATTCCACGCGATCAACTTTTTTCTTTAACTTATTTTATTATTTTTTTAAATTAAAAAAATTATATATGAAAGTTTTATTAAATATTAAATGATATTTTTTGTAATTATTTTGTGTTTTATAAAGTAAAAAAAAAAATTAAAAATATATAGCTGAAATTATTTATTAGTAAAATTATTTAAAATTGTTATTAATTTAAAATATTTAAAATAATTATTAAATAAAATATGTAAAGTACTTATTAATAAAAATTATTCATAATAAAAATTTGTAAATTAATTATTATTTATTAAATTAACTAATTAATTAATATTTATTATAATTAATTAATTACTATTTATTATGATTAATTAATTACTATTTATTATGATTAATTAATTACTATTTATTATGATTAATTAATTAATTATTATTAAGCTTTAGTATTAATAAGAAATATTATTAATTTATTATTAAAATTATTATTAGTTTATTATTAAAGTTAGTAATTTATTATTAAAACTATTGTTTAATATTAAAATTATGATTTATTATTGAAGTTATTATTAATTTATTATTAAAATTATTGTTTATTATTGAAATTATTATTAATTTATTATTAAAATTATTGTTTATTATTGAAATTATGATTTATTATTGAAATTATGGCTTTATTATTGAAATTATTATTAATTTATTATAGAAATTATTTAAAAAAATAAACTTTTTGATAATAATAATTTTAAATAAACTTTTTGAAATTAAATAAATTTATTTGAAAATGACATATTAAATATTTTATAAAATTATAAAATAATTATATTAATAATTTATAAAAGACATTTTTATTATATTAATCATAAAATAATTAATTAAATAATAATAATATTTTTTATAAATTATTTTATATTATATATATTATTTTATTCATAGTACATTGTATTTCACATTATAAAACTATTTGTAGCTCATTTTTTTTGTAAAATATCATTTAATATTTATTAAATATTTTACTATACGTATTACTTATTAATATAAAATATATTTATAAAATTTAATATAATTATTTATATATAATTATAGTAATTTTTTTTTACTTTATAAAATACAAAATAATTACAAAAAATATGATTTAATATTTAATAAACCTTTCAGAAATAAATTTATTTGATTAAAAAAATAAGTAAATGAATTCAAGAAAAAAAGTTGATCGCGCGGAATCGAACCCTGATCTCACGCATTGTAAGCAGACGATTTACCAATCAAGTTACGAACTCGTTGCGGAAAATTAAAATGTAATTGTATAAAAGCTAAACATGAATTTCCAAGGCTGATTTCTCCGAATTGACTGGTTATTCGGCGGAATTACATTGAAGGGTGAACACTCTAAAGGTGTACTAGTATTACACCAAGCCTCGACCCCAAATGAATTTCCTTAGTTGTTTCCTCTCCTTGTGCGTTTAGATATAAATTTTTAAATATGAAATAAAATTTTTTTAATGGAATGTAGTATTACTAAAACTTTTATATGCATACTTTATATGGAGAATATTCAGAAAATGAAATATTACGACTCCTGACTAATGTTACAAACTGTTTATCTAATGCACTTTCAAATTAATACTTTGTATTTCATTAGAGAAATTAAATTTATTGATGAGCATGTTAAAATCTATATTACACCTCCCTCTCTTTCAACCTCATACTATTATTCATAAAAAAATATTTATTCATATTTAAGGAAAATTTGAAAAAAAAAAGAAATACTTATCTCACACACATATTAATTTTTTATTTAAAATTCTTTCTTTTTTAATATAGAGAAAAGTTAAAAAGTTAATTTTTAGTGAATAATAAATTAATACAAAATGGCCCAGAAAATAGGTCATGGGTCAGGAGATAAGCATTATACCTAGTTATTTGATGGAATTTTCTTGCGCGGAATATAATATCTAAATATGTACCTGTAAAAAAGAATAACACATACATTATGTAAAAAAATTTCAGTATATTACATTATTATATTTATATAAAGTTGTTATAAGAATATCTCTATTTTTCTGCAGCCAGATGAAATTCGGTTACTACAAATATTACATGAAAAAGAGGCAGTGGTAGCCTAGTGTTTAAGGTCGTCGACAGAATGTATTCTATTTCTGTTGAATCGTAGGTTGGAGTCTTGAGCTACTAAAGATCCAATGTGTCAAGGGTTTGATACATTGCCTAAGATCTAAATCCCCAGGATGATGTGGTATGCAATCTTGAGATTGGAGGGCCAAAGATGTAATCAGCATCATTCGATCAATGTTCAAAATTACGAGAGTGAAGCCTCCAAAGTTTTTCTGTTGCTACAAAAGGGGTGTATAACGGTAATAAATAATAAATTAAATAGATGAGAGAACTACTATGCAATGATGGTAGAAGGAATTTGCGCGGAAAATATTTAGTATATGACTGAACACTTAAATGTGATAATTCTTATAATTTGTCATAACAAAAAAGTGAAAATACGAAGTAAAGTTATTGGAATATTACAGAAAAAAGATCAATTAATAAATAAATATTTTATACTTCTTCAATAATTGAGACATTTTGACAACTTAAGTTTTTATTTCCTAACTGTAATTATACGAACAGTGGCGTAACGTACACCCCCGCATTGCGGGGTACCCATGGTTCTAGGAGCCAACAAAGCCTGACTGCCACCAAGTAAAGCCCCTTTGTAAAATCCTACTTGGGGGCTTAAACCCCGTTACGCCACTGCATACAAAGAACTATGAAATTTCTTTTGAACTGTCAAACTGTTATTTTCAGTAATAGAGTCCATCTGAATGTGATTTCAGGTAATAGGTTGCAACAATCTTTTTTTACACTTTTAGAGCATATTTCTATTACGTTTATATCTGAAACTAAAAATAATTTTAGAGTAAAAGCTAGTATCGTAACATTTTTGGAATACATTCCATGAGATCTAACATTTATTCTGTATTACATGCCCTTACTGATTTTATATATTCCAATCTCATTACCTTTGCAATTTATATTGCTAGTCTATTATAGAAAGAAATCTAAATTTATTCATGCGTGAGCAAAATAATCTACTATAAGAAAATATTAATTTCTTAATTAAACTATTAGAATTTAAAAATGTCTCCCACTCTCGTATTAACTTAACCCAGACACATTTTCTACTTAAAATAGAATAAGCATGTATTACTCATACATTTAAAACACTTTCAAATAAATAGAGAAATGAACTCATGAAATGAAATAATAACATGTTCTACATTAATACGGTTTTCAGCGTAAAAAGTACATTTCACAATAGTCGTAAGAAATTATATAAATTATTGCAATTAAAAGTAAATAGGGCAGTTTATTTATTATAAATTATACATTTTTTGAACATTTAAATCCATGTTTTATTTAAGTAAGAAATTGAAAAAATATACATTATATGATTAGTTTGTACCCATAACTACTTAAAATGTATATCAAATTTAATTGTTTTAAAATTGAAACATTTTTTAAAAAAAATCTTATCACATAATTTAATCTGATTTCTTACAAAAGTTTTTAAAATAATGTATCTCAAGGTTTGTTTCTGTAGGAAGATTAATATAGGTAACATACTAATATAAAACAAATTAATCGCTTAAAAACAGAATTATTTGTGTTTGATAGTAAGGCTTATCCAAAGAAACTTTTTTTTCTTTAACTGTATTAAAGTGAGGAATAGTGCAAAAAACTAATAATTGATATTTTGCAAAATTATTTTTTGAATACGTATTCTAGCACATGAATACAGATTATTTTATTTAGAATGTTATGAAATATTTTCTAATCATGTTAAAAATAGGGACACATATTTTAGAAATTATGTTGAATTTAAGATTTTGTATTAGGATTTCTTTTCGGAATTCCAAGACTAGATTCACTCTAAAAATCAAAGGAAATTTCATTGGTCATCTTTTGAGAACGAAATTTAATGCTTAAAGAAAAACCAAAGAAAATAAATTCTCAAACAATGTTTGCACCGCATCTTCCGTAGAAGTGGATTCATTACGATTCCTAGCATGAACAGAATTTTCTCAAAGTAGACAATTTTGACCTCGATAGCTTTACTCAGCCTTCTAATGTCATCCCTTGTTACCGAGGTCCTGCATTGCGTATGGAAGTATTCCCATTGCAAGGAAGAAATATATCCGAATTTCTTACCTTTATTGTTGAAAGAATAATCTAATTTTAAATCATGACATAAAAGTGCACTTGGCTGTTCTTTGGAAGACGGTATTCCTTCAAACTTCTAAAAATTTAAAATGATTCATTCTTGAACTCAAAAGAGCATTTTAAATTTCATGGATTTATTTTTAAACGTGTGGACCAGAATGTATGTGATAATTGTTTGATAAAATTGGAAGACTTTTATGAAGAGTTATAAAGTTTACTTTGTGTAAGTATAAATATTTTGTTTCTAAATCTTTGTGTATTCTAGCAAAAAAACACATTCCAACTTATATTTCCTTTTTAATAACTCTAATACCGATGGTACGAGTTACTTAAGGTATGTGACTACCTTCGGAGCACTTTTTTGAAATATAGAAATTTTCAACCAAATAAACACTTTTTTATTTGAAAGGGGGCATAAAACAACTAAGAAGTCAAGTACAATTTCCACAAAAGTAAAAATAATTTTGTATATATTGGAAATTTTGAGTGAAAAATTGCGGTTACGATAAGTCTTGTATAGAAAATTCTAATTAATATATGCGAATAATATTTATACTGTACATAAATAACATCATTATCTGTATTTAGAGCTATCGGATTTGTAATATTTCTTAATGATTTTGAAATGTCATTTTTTTGGCAAGAACTCGAGTTTTCACAAAAAAATAATGTTATTTTCTAACAAAAAGTGCATTAAAGTACATAAATACATACACATAGATTAGATTTTGATTCATAACACAGATAGAATTACATAAAACCAGTTCTGAAAATTTCAATTCAGTATCTTAAAATATTTTATGTAGAGATCTACTTCCTGTTTTGTAAACCCAATTTCCGGCTTACTAATTATGCTATAAATTTGCTTCTAAATATCGTAGAAACAAAAATAGAAACTTTTGGAAACTTAAGCGTATGGGCTATAAAATAAAAGTAAAGGAATTTCGAACAATTTCACCAATACGGTGAATTTTGGGTAGTCACATACCTTAATATATTTTCCCAATAGATAATTTCAGTACTATAAATCTGAAATAAGTTCAACTGAAAATTCTATTAAAAAATATACAAAACAAAGGGAAATGCACTCAGAGCAGATTAAACTTCATAAAGAATAATAAAGTTATCCTTTTGAATACATGCAAATTCATAGATACATTCTATTTGTTATAAAAATTAAAATTTATATAAATTTTTATATTTTTCATGGTTTAGTGTCATTTACAATTTCAGTAAAGACCATAGAGGGAGATAACATATTTACCTCTAATATCCAGTTCTTAATCTCTAAATTCGATTTTACTCAAAAACCAGACAAATAAATATAAATTGTACAGCAATTCCTTCTTTTTTTATACCAAGAAATTCAAAGTAAATATATATATATATATATTATTCTTTTTCTCGAAGATAAATACAAAAAGGATGCAATTATTAGCTCGGCAAGAGGTAATATTATCCAAAGGGGCAGCTACATTTTACTTAATTTCAATATCTGATTTAAGAATTGTATTAAAGCTTTAAACGTACTACGTTACTGCTTTGTTTATAATTTATTGGCTGTAGAGTTAAAGTATATTATTTACTTTTAAATATATGCATTCGATTTTTGAATCTTTAACGTCATCAAAGATGAATTAAAAATGTTAAAGTTCTTTCACAAACACAAAAATTTGTTGTATTTTAACATATCTTGATATGCATAATAGGGGAGATAAAAATAAAAATAAAAATCAGAGTTTCAGGATTTGTTTTCCGATTATGCAAAAAAAGATGTTCTATGGTACGAGTATACAGTTAAGGTATCCGACTACGTTCGGAACCGTCATTTTAAAAAAAGGGTATTAATGGATAATTTTCATATTTAGTGTCACTTAAGTTAGAATACATCTATAAAATTGTTTTAAGGACATTTTGACAACAAAAAAATATTTAAGTACAATATTTCGGCAAAAAATTAACTTAGAATAACCTTTTATTCAAAATGTTCTCCTTTTGTGAAACATACTTCTATTATAATAACATTTTGCCAGTATATAGCTCAGACCTCTGTACAGAGGCTCAACTATGACTTTTGAAAAATTCACATTATTTTCTGAGT
This sequence comes from Trichonephila inaurata madagascariensis, assembly GCA_019973955.1. Lineage (NCBI taxonomy): Eukaryota > Metazoa > Arthropoda > Arachnida > Araneae > Nephilidae > Trichonephila > Trichonephila inaurata. Next base: position 35,413 of record BMAV01009792.1, read on the forward strand.
TACAACCCATTGAAATAATTATTGGCAATTTTTTCTTAAAATTTCTCCCCTCTGTCGTCATTAAAACATGGATAAACCCGCACTTCTAAGTTATATATTTCCAAAAATTCTATTTGAGCCTCTGCTGTACAGAGGTCTACAGAGCAAAAATATTATTATATAATATAAGCATTTTCACTAAAGGGAGAAACTATATTTAAAAGTAATTCATTTATGTTCATTTTTGTCAAAATATTGTACTTAAATAATTTTTTATTAGCAATTCTATTCTTAAAACAACTTTTGCATACATTTTCTAATCTAAGTGACACTTAATAGCATAAATATTATCCATTTATACGCCATTGCAAAATCATGGTTCCGAACGTGATCGAATACTAAAAAAGAAAATAAAAAATAAATAAATAAATAAAATTTTTTTTTTGGTTAAATGCTGTCACAAGGCGGACGAAGTTTAGGTACTTGGTATTTTTAACCTCTTCCCGGCTTTCAAGAGATGTAGCTCGGAGAGACGGCCTCCCTCCTAGCTCATCCTGAGTGCAGCTCGGATACTGTGAAAATTTGCACTGTACAATTATTTTTTTTCTGAATTATTTCACGTATTTTTTTTATATTTTCTATTTATTGTAAAGTACCACTCGGTAGACTATTATACAAAAAGAGGACGTACTTTTGCTGAGCATCACCCTTCACGCTTGTCTGAAAGACACATTGCTGACTACTTTCAACTATCATAGAAGAAAACTAATGAATAACGGCAGTGTATTATTTCCTGATAAAAGAGAGACAGTAAAGCGAAGAAGGTTAGAACACTGGCGATGTGTTCTATTGTCCATATTGTGATTCTTTGTTAAGTACAATAATTGTTTTCGAATTTATCATAGATAATCAAATTTTGATAAATAATTTTTAACCATTTATGTAGATGCAAAAGACGCAATTCGTAGTTAAAGATAAAAGCTAGGTATTCTAAACTTTATATTTATAATTAAAGTGAATTAACTTCAAAGTCTAATGATTTCTTCCATACAGAAAGCAAACATTACAGGTAAATTACCCATTTATTAAAATATATTTTTTTATATTACTTTTTCGGAAATTTTGTATGTGAACCATGATATTATATTTAAAAAGATATGTATACTTGGAGATATGCATACAAAATTGACATTTTTCGATTCATAATCTAGAAATAAAATGAGCCTGGTAATTGTAAACATTGAATGTAATTTTTGTTATAGAAAAGCAATCCTTTTAGTAATTCTTAACATTTACTGTGCTTCAATTATATTTATAAATAACTACAATAAAACGTCAGGTATACATTTAATAATTTCTTTAGAACTGAACTTCAAAAAATAATTATATCCTACAATCTAAATTACAGTGCACGAATAAGCGGAAGCTGGAGTACAGCCTGGATCGAACTTCGACAACTAACAGTGTGGACAGAGAGCGGGATTGTGAAATGTTGCAATTTTAACTGGACTGTTCAGTACTTACATATTAGTAATAATTGGTTTGTTTATTTATATTGCAATTTTTTTCTTTTAAGTTTAAAATCATCTAACACGAACTATTTTTTCCATTTAAAAAATATCAACCCCTTTGTGTCAATATTAAAATCTGAAATTATTTTTTTAAGTTATTTTTCTCGTAATTTTCATACCATAAATCATCTTTTCCTCATAGATAGATTCCGATTAATAATATTTCTTTCGCTCTATATAGCCATGATCCATACTAGATAAGGTGCTTTCAATTTTTTATTTTTTAAAAATATCTCGATATGCATAGGCATACTTTAATTAGAAAATATTGACTGATTTTGAATATTCATTGACGTTTAAGATTTTCTTTTATCTATTTACGTTTAGCCTATATAACTCCATCCAATATTAAATATCATTATGTATTAACTTGATTTGAAGGTTTTGTATAATACAGGGTATTTTTCTTTGCGGAAATGAGAGGCAAACCTTTTCAAGATATGCCGCCGATATCTTTTCCTTCCGTTACTAATGATTCTTCTGAAAAAGCAACAAATCTCAGGGGACTAGTCGAGAATTTGTCTAACTTTATGAAGACTGTTCCATCTTTTCTGCGCCGTGCGATTTGCGTAACTTTAGAAAATAGAGATTTGGGTCAAAATATTGCTTTCCTTGTTTCCTTGGCCCATCTCCAAATGGAAGTTGGAGCTATTTCTCAATCATTATTATTATATTTTTGCTGCCTACTCTTTTCCACGGTACATTTGCCTTTCGAGGACGCTACCAATTCTAAAGAGTTGAAAACAGTTCTTTGTGAGCGGTCACTTCTTTGTTTTGTTATTGTGAATATCCTCTACGCCCTTCTTTTAGGTTATGCTGAGACTCCAGACTGTAAATGTCTTGTTGTCGATAACAGTTTTACCATATTTCTTAATTTATTAAATCTTTATGCTTTTAAGTAACAGTTAGTCAGAAAGAACATCTTATTTCTTTGTTATATTGATAAAAAGGTTTTTCACATTAATTTTACTATAGTACTGATTATTTGAAATCTATGTGTTAGAAATCCGTACATGTAGAAGCAGACACATTCCGTATGAAAAAAAAAATTATTTTCTCCTTTTAGTAAATCTGAATGTTATCATTCCAAACAAGGAAAACTTTCGAAATATATGTATATTTTAAAATTTATGTTTGAAAATTAAACTATTTAAAAGACATGTACAATTTAATGCATAATTCTTAAAATTGTTATATTTTTATATACCGTACTTATTCGAATCTTAGCAACCATCAATTCTAAGCCACTCCAAAATTCTCAACACGTTTTTGCAAAAATATATATCAATTAACAGTCTACAATGGTTTATCAATATCCCATATTGATACGAATGAGAACGAATAAAAATGGAATAATGAATTTATTTTACCAGTATCAAAAACTTTTACGTACATACACGAACCTGTAATTGCTTCAAATGTCACTATCATGTTCAATTTTCCTCATCAAAAAAAATTTTACACTTTCTTTTTTATGCCGTGTAATATATATATTATGTTGTTGTTTTTTTTTAAAAAAAAACCTTGACATAAAATGTATTTTTTAATTTCTTTCATATGATTTAAAGTAGAAGTCCTTTACATATTTTGTGTTATCTGGAACTCTTTGTCGATATACTGAAATTCCTGCTTCTATCTCTCTTTCTCAGATGGACCTCCCTTCGCATGTATTTGAAAAGAAGATTACAATTGAAAAATAATTTAAGCTATAAGCGTTTTATAAAAACTAGATATATGGGAAAGTTGATGCATATTGATAACTTATCTTTTCACGAAAAGTGTACAGTTTGATAAGAAAAACGGACCTTGCTTTTGAATTAAAAACTATTATTTTCCTTTTCTTTATTTTTTAGTTATGTGTTGTAATGTGTTTCCCTTCGCTGTGAATGCCTTTCTTGTTCTACACTGAAAACTTATAATGACGTATTTTTAACTGTCATCCACAATTTTGCATATTAATACTTTTATAGCAGATAAATAAAAAATGTGCTATTGACATGCTGTTCATAGAAAATAAAATTACATTATTCATATAATAAATGTAAAAATGCTAAATACTTATTTATAATAATATTTTTTTACTATATTTTCTATTTAATCTTTTCTTTCAATTCGAATCCTGAAATATTATTATTCTCTTTATTCAGTTCGCTAAGAAAATAAGCGAATATTTCAATAACGTATGTTTAAATAATTTTTAATAAAATTTAATAAAAATTATTTTATGTATTAACACTAGAAAGATTAAAACTTAGTATATACATATATGTTCAAAAGCAGTCTAAATAACTTCATTGTAAAAGAATGATTAAAGTGTACAGAAATTTGTTTATAAAATTAACTTTAAAATTTTTTTATATTATTTCCACAGTCATGTAGCAAGTTATTAGTAAACATTAACAATAAAAAAAATTACTTCACTTGGAAAAAAATTATATTCTAAAAAATTCTAAGAAAGTGTGCATTATATATGTAATTGTTTCCTTATTGAAATTAAAAAAAAAACAGTCAAAAATGACTTCCTTGGGCAATCTAGTGTTAAGCGTTTACTGCATTTCTTGTATTATAGAAAGTATGAGGACTAAATTATTTCGCATTAGTATATTGATACCATTTTAATTTTGAAAGGTTAAGAGAATAAAAAAGATTAGAATCCACTAATTTGGAGAAATAGTTTTGAACAAGATGTGCTGAGAGTTCAAAAAATGTGACAGGTTTAAATAAGGTTACAATTTCCTTTCAATGTTACTCTGAGACTAAGTTATATTTCCTTTTAAAAAAAATATACACACATTTGAGTATTAGTGAGTGCATCTGTGTTCAAAATATATATCATTACAGTTTAATTATTTTTTCAGGGAAGGAAAACGATTTTTCTACACTGAAACAAAATTAATAAACGGAATTATAGAAATGTGCTAGTAAACTGTTGGTTCATTAACATCACTTTAGATATTAAATTTTTATTAATTTCTTAAAGATATGATCTCGATCAAAAGCATTATCAATAGTTTTAGATCAATTGTAGAGAGCATCACATACACAAATATGATATATCAAGCCTCAAAAAGTAACAACTGGTCAAATGTAATGAAAAATATACTTATCGTTTTATTATGTTTCCTTTCTTTTTTTAAAAAATCTTCATTGGGTACATCTTATTAATGGGGATAATTAAAGGATAAAAGGTATTTTAAAAATATAATTTTTTCATTAAGAAATCTTATGACTGATAAAATGCAACAGCAGAGGGAGAAAAATATGCTAAATTGCTGTTATTATCTACATGTTGTTTTTAAATTCCTTCATGACACTTCACCTGCAACTACCTTCATAATTATGTGCATTATACTGGAGATGATAATAATATATATATATATATATATATATATATATAGCTCGCGGTTTATATATATATTCTCTCTCCATACATGTATAAACGTTTTTTAACGTCAATTCTGAAGCATAACTTGGGATTCCAAGATAATATCTGTATAGGATTACACTGAAATATAGTAAACTGTGATAAATACAAACCGTCGTATTCCCACATTAAAATGGTTACTTAACATGAATACTCGTGCATATTTATACACATACTTTAACATGGATAGTTTTAATCATATATTTCTCTTTATATACCAAGTACCTTGCTTTATAGTTGCATACTTACCCAAGTCAACTAATGCTTTTAATTAAATATTATTTAATTTATTAGTAATTTTATTTAACATTTAATTACATTTTTTAGTGGATTCCAGTGAAGAAGTATTTATTTCATATTATATATATATATATATATATATATATATATATATATATATATATATATATATATATATATATATAAATTAAAACATATTCGCACACCAGACAATTTGTTTTGTTGCGGAAAATTTTCTTAACATTTAGATTGTTGAGACAAAACTGCATTACAAATATACAAAAAAAACCAAAATGTCAATTTTTTTTTTCAATCTTCATAACAATATATTCTTAAAATTCTATAAAAGCACTTGTTGCGGATGCCACTATTTTAAATACTCTCTTGGTTTTTTTAAAAGTTATTTGATAGCAGTTCCCTTACCAGTAATACAAAGTTTAAATCATTCTTACAATATATAACCCTAGTTTTAAGTTTTTCTCAAAAGAAGTTTCTGTTAATAAAACAGTTCAATATTAAAATAAGATGGTTTCTATTTGCATATGTGCCACTTCTGTTTAATAAATAAAAAAGCTTTCTTTGTCCATTGGGTTTCAGCATAATTCTCTTCGTTTTGGGTTTCTGGCTTTTATAAATACAACTCATGTTTTACATAACACATGCGTGAAGGCAGCAACACAGTCTGTGTTCTTTCACAGTTCTAAGGGGGGGAAATATACATATCAAAATATTCACCATCGTTTCCCATGCAAAAGCGAAAAGAAACAAAATTTCGCATATAAACTAAATTTGTGAATGCTTCAACCTATACAGAGGGTGTATTTTTAGTTGTTTTTATTTATTTGGGTCTTTTTTATTATTTTTTTTCTTTCTTGTCCGCCAACTCAAGCCGCAGTAGCTTAAGAGACTCGAGTATAAAATTTTTATCGTTACAATACTTATGAATAAAACATTAGGACTTTGGTTGGAACATGGTAGAAGGGGTAAGAAGATTGAGGCAGACTGTCCCAGAGTGTGTTGTGTACAAATGTAAGATATGAAGCAAATTTCGGGTCTGTCAGATTTTTGCATCCGTAACTCAGTTGCAATTCCTATATGAATTCCAATGATAAAGGCAAGCCAGCAGGACGTATGTAGATTTCATTTCGGAAAAAAAAAAATAAAAAAACAAGCCCACAAAAATGACGAAGTTAGAATTTCCTAGACTGATTTACGAAAAAAGACACCGAAAATAAATATTTATTGGTGAAATAAAAATAGTTACCTTAACTGCATATAGTATAATGTAGAATGTTGCATCTTGTAATTCCATTGGAATCTGTCTTCTTTGGAAATATAGTACTATCTTTTAAATTACGAATTCACACAGAATTATTGGAGAAGCGTATGAGAAATTTTATCATCTGGAGTTGAAAGGATTTTACAATGCTAAAATAGGTTATCCTTCATTTTATTTTTGAGCAGAGTTTTATTTTCAAAATTTTCCATGCAAATATAATTGTTGATGAAAGCGAATTTAAATATTTTAATATAAAATTGATAAACATTCGAATATATTTCTTCAAAATGAATATAATTTGTATATTTGTTGAATTATAGTCTGGTAAATATCAACTTTTCAGATTTATTTTTTATTAAATTTAAAAATATGGTTCTATGCCTTTGTCTTGCTCATATACAAGACCATTTATATAATTTCACTTTTATTCAAGTGGATATAGTATTGATTTTTTTAAATTTTCCCTTCCCCAAAATAAACATAAATTTACAATTTCTCAAATTAATTTAGCCTTTTAATGTCATTCCATGTTCCTGTGACCGCGAAGATCACCCGATCTCAATCAAATAGATATGTGGTTGTAATGACACCAGAAATCTAAAATTGTTTTCAACTGATATGAACAATGACATCATAAGGGAAGTTCAGCGAATTCATTTTCACATGGCAACTGTTGAAGTGCTAAATACCATCCACATCCTGTAAAGAATTAACATGTGGGAAGGAGTACATTTAAAAAAATTGTTAAGTATAAAAATGTACGCGATTTGTTTGTGCTCCTGTTTTAAACACTTGTTTACAATTGTTTTCTTAGTCTATGAATAAAGCCGCAATTTTTGTAATACAAATAGCTTTTCAAATCCTTTTTAAATTTTTAATGAGATAATCTATTTTCATTAACAAATAAACGTGTTTCTATTTCAAATTTTTCGATGTCTCGCACTGTAACCGTAACTGTAAGAAAAAACCCTTCATTTTTCTCATCACTTTTGAGAGAGTGAATACTTTGTCATAACTGTACTCGAAATTATATTCCAATCCCTCGAACGTAACTTTAACAAGTGGATCCTTTGTAGGCAAAAGGCTCTTACGTAGATATTCTATATATAAACTATAATTCTAAAGCGATGACGCCAGAAATCAAACATAAAATAGTTAGTTTAAAGAAAAATAAGAAAGGGTTTCAAACAAACATCGTTATTTCAAACGTGTATTTTATATAAATCCATATGCAATATTAATGGTGCAATTTTTTATGTAGCTCCAATGCAATTTTGAAACGAATAACGTTTTAAAAGTAATGTACATATTTTTATTTTTATTTCATTGTTGAACTAATTACTTGAATATCTCTCTAGAAGCTCTCAATGTAGTTCCCTTTCTTCACAATCGCAGATATACAACAACTTGGAGTCCGTGGTAGCCTGGTGGTCAAGGTCACGGATTCGTGTCTCGAGTGTCATGAGTTAGAGCCTAGTTCCGCTGGATGACCCACCGTGTAGAACCGGTGTAAAGCACAATCATCCTCACGTTTGCGTGGTATGGTAGTTAAGAGAGTTGGTGCTGCCTCAGTTGTAGTACTCGTCACTTAATCATGGTTGAAAATCATGAGGTCCATCAACAATGGCCCCTGTGTCCATTTATAGTGCGACGTTGATACGACTCTCCCTCTCAACCAACAGCTCGGAAAATATTTCAGGGCCACCTAATAAGGCGTTATAATTCATGTGACAAATAAGTTGGATCACAATTGCAGGAAAATAGACCAGAGATTAAAAACAACTTCTAGCACAGATTATTTAACTTTGGGAGTAACTCAAACTCCAGTGGATTCATGTCAAGACTATAAGGTGTAAAAGATGACACTTCTTAACTGTACCAAAGAAATGTTCTTGATATGACGTGTATGTGTGGGTAAACATTGTTATGGAGAATGAGTGACCTATTCTTGAGAAACTGAAATTGTCTTTGGTGCGTTTCCGTATTCAACATTTGATAAAAAAAGGACAATGCTTAAGTTCTGTAACACGTTGCTTCTACGGAAACTTTATTTTTAATTATTACTTGCTATGTGTTAGAGATGTTAAAAAAAAGATCTTCATTTTCCCAACTTTTAACAGAACTTGACAAAATTCTTTGGTCATGAACTAGATGCAGCTCTCTCTCCTAGTTGGATTCTAATTTTAACTTCTGAAAATCTCCAAACCAACCTAACATGATAAATTAAAATCTAAAAAATTCTGCTATGAGTTTAACACTTTGTTATGAATTGATATTTCTAAGAATCTTGGTGTTGAGATTGTATAGGCTCGGACGACCTTCAACAAAGTAATGAGCCGAACGAGAAACTGTGCTGTGATCCATTGTTAATACCAACAGGCCACTTCAAGAAAATCATTGTGGATTGTGATTGGGTTTCGACACGTAAAGATAAATCTAAAATGCTATGCTTGATTTTCAGTATGGACCAGTAATCAGCGTAGCCACGAGATCGTGAGAGGGCATTGTTGAGTCATAGGTTCATCATCTGAAGCTGTTGAAGATCTGGCATGCAGATAGACTGATGCACGTTAACTCTGGAAAGGCTCAAAATCCTCACATTTGTGTGTTGTTGATTTTGGAAATAGAAATGTTTCTCCTTCACTTGATCGCAGTTCAAACTGGCAAAGTCCATATTCCAAACCCCTAGTGCAGCTTTAAAGTGCGACCTTCTTAAAGACTAATTTATTCACTGATAATATCCAGTGCAAGCTGCATTTATAACTCAAAATATTAAAAATTCGAAGTATCCCTGAAACCACAGCTGCTGTCTTCTTGAATTTAAAATTATAAATGACGTGTAAAAGTTCTTTTCGGGGCAACAACCAAACAACAGTAAGGTTATCATATGGTGATTCTTATTTATAGTGGTTCTTATTTTCGTGATTCTTATTATAATTAATGTCATAATTTTTACTTTTTTAGAAAAAGCAGTTATTGGTTTTTTTTTAATATGTCTACTCTTACTCATTTCTGGTTCTTCTCTTCTTGCTTTTCAATAATGTAGAATATCAGATCCAAGGAGATAAATAAACGTTCTCAATACGGCATGAAGATTAAAATTCAAGCTGTTATCGGGAAAAAAAAACTTGTATTTAAAGCTGAATTAGTTAAGAAAATACTAATAAATTAGCACAGAATAAGCAAATGCTTTTTCAGTTTCTACTATTAGTTCACACTCTTCCTATATATATATATATATATATATATAATTTAGTGGATGACACTTGATTTTAATACTGTTTTTGCAAATATTTTTTTAATTCATTAATTAAATTAAAAAATGAGTAAATAGTAAAAACAAAAATAATAGTCCAACAGCATATGTAGAAAGGAAAATCGTTCGTTGTGTCCCAGTAGCACAATGGATAGCGCTTTAGGCTACTAATACAAATGTCGTGGGTTCGAATCCCATATGGGATGGTCTAATTTCTGGGAATGTGATTTCTTTTTTACTATACTATTTTATAGGAATAATTAAATTTAATTAATGAATAAATAATAACGAACAAAAATAATAGCCCAACAACATATATGGAAAGGACAATAGCTTGTATTTTGCCATTTAATATTGCAATTTGGTCATATGTGTATACATATTTATATTAATTATAATTAATAAAAAGTAATTAAAATATTTTTTTCTTTATTGACTTAAGTCGGAATTTACTTTTTTTTTAAATTACTGGTTTTTTCTTAGCTGATTTCGTATTTAAGATTGGAATGATTTAACACATTATAACATCTCATTTGCACCCTACAAATAATAAAATACATTATTATAAGATAAATCTTCAATCAAACTCCTCAGAAGCATCAGAATTTATCATCATTATAAAATTTTACCTGACTGTTACTATAATATTGTAATCATGTGGTTGAAAGATGAGGCTTCTTTTATCATAAAACATTTATTTTTTGCTATTTTTCTCCACTTGCAAAATGATTTTCAATTCTAAATATGCGATTGGTTCTATTGGGTTTACATTTGCAATGCAGGACTCCCAGAGTAGTTGCCGTAAAAGAAACTCCAAGCTTTGATGAATTAAATAAAGGGAAATTAAGGGTATCGCTACTAAGTTAGCATGTGTTTATTCTTCACAGTTTCTTATACATTAATTTTAAAAGAGAATGTAAAACCATACACTTAAGTCCCATAAAAAAGAAAATTTTAAGCCAATTAAATTTCTCTCTTCATCTTATATACGTTATAAAGTTGTATAACTGATGCGTTTTTCACAACATAAGAAACCTAAAAATATAAAAATACCAATCAAGATTATATTTATCATAAAGATAAATTCTTATATTGATGAAAATAAAAATAAATAAAATGTTATGTAAATAAAATATGTTTAGTCACATATTTTTTTATTTTAAAAGTGCCACAGTCCACAGAACATTTGCACGAATATTTTCACTGAATTTCGATTTCTGTTTTATTTTTGTGAATACAGGTGCATTAAAACGCAATTTAATGTTTATCTACTACGCTTCGTAACTAAACATTAAAATAAATTCACGAAATTTTAGAGATACATGTCTGAGAGAAACACATAAGATTTTGAGTTGCATAGAGAAACACAAAAAGAAAGATTTAAATGAACCTGTGGACATAGGTAAAAATTTTAGGAGGTTGATTACTAATGAGGTGAATTTTTATTACACGCACATACACACGCACGCTCGCATGCACCCGCACACACATATATATATATTATACATGTATGCATATTTAATCAAGCTGGTGTTTCTTGGCCTTTTTTGATCATTTTGACCTGATTCGTTATTAAATTTTGTAACTAAAAGTTGCCTTTTACGTGGTTAAAATATAATAATTTGGGGTTTTACAGAACTCCTTCAAGATATTTAGCTCAAACAAATAGTACTAAAATAAAGTCGATGAATCATTTTGAAGGTGTGCAATTAATACTTCTGACAGTTACGTAATTGGATTTCCTCACTTTTGAGTCTGCTCCATAAAAAGTAGTTAATATCCGTAATGTAAGAGATGTAGAAATGAGAACTAATATGTGTAATCTAACCAAACGAGGCCATAACTACTAAAGTTACTACTTCAGAAGCATAAAAAGACCGTGTACCACTTTACAGCAACTTAAAAAAAAAACAAATCGTTAAAAGTGATGTATAAAAAAGCAAGTTTGCTTAGAATAGAACACTATGTCACCAATGTAGGATATTAAGTCACACGAAGAGTATTGAAACACTACTATAACTCGAAAAACTTTCACACGAGCACTTTTCATACGCAAATCCTGTCAGGAACACAAAATTTACAACCCAGTTTGGCGCACTTCTATTAAGCTACAGAACTTAGTATTAAACCCAAACCACAAAATCTGAAAGTATCCAAAAGAGCATGAGGGAAGAAGGAAAAAAAGGCTTCCAGGAGACAATCGACGGAAATTACAGTTTTATGGGTTCGCAAGTGGGTCGTAAGTCACGGATAGTGCGTAATTTTGTTCCGGGACGCGCGGGAACGTGGTGCAACCTCACCATCTTTCATTAAAACAAACGAATCCCGGGGATTCCTCAAATATTTATAGCCGGGTGTCCCCCAGGATGAATGGTTATTGCCTGCGTTGGTAAACACGTGCAACATTAGACACTTTTGCGAGAGTTTGTTAGTTGGATGAAAGAAGGTGGTTGCGGATGGCATTTCAGACGTTTAGGCGTTTTCAGTTGAAGAAAAGTAAATAAAATATGCTTTGCAGTTGTTGCCCGCATTCGAAGACTAAGAGAAAATTTTGGTTAAGAAGGAGGGGAAGGATTTCCTTCGATGATTAATTTTTCATGAATAGTCCAAAAGAAAAAAAAATTGAATATGTTAAGGCTGTAAATATGTTCCATTCTGCATGATTTGTAAAGTTAAGTAACATTTAAAGATAATTCCCGCTATAGTTTGAATTAACTATATTTCGGTATAATGTTAAGTGCTTTTTACTTATTGCTACTGTTCAGCATTTCGTAATGAGACTCATACTTGAGCCTACTTTTCTTTAAATAGAAAACTCATCCTATATATCATTAATATTCTCTCTTGAATTTATCGGCATATAAATAGCTTTAACCTATATTGTATTATTCATTCTTGTCTCCATACATCTCTTGTCCCTTACATAATATTTGATCTACATTTTGTTTTATATATTGTGTAGCCTAATGGAATTTTTAAATTTACCTTCTGTGATAACTATACATATATCAAACTACAAATACATATATGCAAATATTCATTAAAAATAAACTACATTGATATATTTTTAACTTAATGAGGAACAATAAAGAAAAAAAAAGTAAGAATATACAATTCAGAGTATAATAGACTCAATAGTAAGAATAAATTGTAAGGTTTGGGACTAACATTGCAGGAGAGATTGGATATAGTTACAAGGCATCAAATTTTCCTTTATTTCATTACATTACTGAGCTGAAGAAAATATTGTTTATTTATTCTTGTTTGGTAAAATGAAACCCAATTTTACTAAAAATACAAAAACATCATAATCCCATAGTATAAATCAATCTACCAGTGAACATTCTAGACAACGGAATTAACTGTAAACATACTTTGCGATAGAATATACTGCAACGTCTGACACATATGATATAAAGGATTAGAAAAATACAACTTCTTCTGAAGCTTTAAGTAACTATTTAAAATCACACAAATTACAAATTTTGAAACTTTACAAACTAGAAATCAATTTTGACAAATATCGATCCTCGCTCTTCTACCAATCTGAATCTTACCCTTCTTGGATACTCTTTCAGTTTTAAAAACTCGATTTCACTTCTGCTTGTTACCATCTTCTGTACAGAAATCTTACAATGAAAATGCTTATATTTCGGTAGTATATGATTCAATGACTAGCTAGAGCATCAACAAATTATAACGAAACATTCGGTTGGTCCGAAGAAAATCATAGTATTCCTGTGAATGTAAATCTATTGACTCAGGTTAACTGCATCCATTTGTTATAGATAGAATTTTTGATCAGTATGTGCAGATGTCACGATTTGGGAAAGGACTCGCATTTGCACTTGAAATATGCGGAGGTTGATTCGCAGGTCTAACAGGAACACCAAAGATAGTGAAATTTCAATAAATGTCTTAGTAAAAAGGAAATGTGGTCACAGAGGCCACTGCGCTAATTGTTAGTCATCGTTCAACCCTGTCAATCACATTTGCAGTGGTGCTGGCTGCATTCGATCTGAAATCTAATGAACTGGAGAAAAATTATTTACAGCGATGTTTCTCGCTTCAAATTGAACCTCATTACTACTGGTGATGTGTCTGAAGACGTCCAGAAAAGCAGTAAGACCACCATTTGACTGTTGTCCAACCCACAGTCCACAATTTGATACTTGCAATCCTTTGTTTGCTACCCATCACATTTTACAGCTCTATGTTTGAATGACTAGTGGATGAAAATTTACTAGCGTATTATTATTGCTATTGTAGCAGTTATTTTCTTAATAAAGTATTCATTTATTATAAGACAATTAGAATTAAATTTCTGACAACAATTACAGCGTATTATTCTTCTTTTTGTAAGTCTTGGTTATTTTCTTAATAGAAGATGTTCTTTTAATAAGAAATTGAATTAGAAAAATTTCTTAATATTAAAGACATTATATAAATAAATAATTTCTATTTAAATCCACTCTATAGGATAGAATGTTTCATATTTTACAAATATTCCCATTGGTTTGATAAATTAACCTACAATTAAAGTCATTAACATAAATAAAAAAATTTTAAATGTTCTTATTTTAAATTCTAATTTAAAACTTTTAGTTTCCTTGTAATCACTTTTTTTTTACTTTATATTTTCCTAATTACGTTTGTTACAATTTTCCCAAATTAAACCTACAAACTAATTAATGTATCTATAAAAAATATATATATATAAAATACTTATTTTAAGAATGCTCTATATTTTTATATTATAATTTTAAAATAAGTGAAGTCTAGCCTACTGGTAAAGCAGTTTATGAAATTGGATTACCTGTACATTTAAAAATTTGTATAAAAGGGTCTTTGAACAAAACAGCAACCTATTATGATTTCTAAATTTATATTATAAATACGACTACGTATATGATGTATTATATATATATATATATATATATATATATAAATAAACTTATGCATATTTAAAGCCATATCTCAAAAATGTGCTCAAGAAATGTTTATTATTGGCATATACATCTTACACATCATTTATTTATATCATTTGAAAAAACATATTGTTCTTTAATATGGTATTTCTTTCTTTCACTCGTCAATACTTTGAAAATTTTATGCATTATATCATGAAAATTTTATGCATTATATTAATCGTGCATAAGTAAATCCAACTACTTATTTGCGCTGCATAGGAGACTAGATATTCTAAAATTTTCAATTCTTTAGGTCTTCAACATGATTGTACTACAATTATATTGACGTAAGCTGTTTTATAGTTATTTTTTTAATTATGCGTCGTTTCTCTAAATTTATCTAAAATAATTGGGAATGGACTAAAATTTTTGACGTAACTTTATATATTTTTTGTTTTTAATTTTTCGCGTTTCTTTAAATCTACTAAAAAAGAAAAGAATGTTTTAATATATATATATATTGAGATATATATATATATATATATATATATATATATATAAGGTCTATTAGTATTTTTTATATATATATATTTATTTGCTGTGTACTTGTAATTTTATTTGCGACAAGACTTATTGCAAAATGAAATAGCAAAACTTTATTTATATTTTGAATTCTGGGAAAGTTTAGTTATATATGTGCCTATTGCAGTTCTTTTTTAAAATAATTTTTGACTTATGTCACTGTGACATGTTAATATTGACAGAGTCCATTGCAAAAGTGAATTAGCCATTTATTTATACTTTACTCAAAAAAGAAATTTTGTTCTGTTGTTATTGTTACTTATGCCACTGGATCACACGTAATATCAGATCATAGTCCATGAAATTCTCGTGTTAAGCACTTTACGCCATTTTGTTGGCCAAATTGGACACCCCGTGAAGTGGTCAAGGGCCTTCCACATTCTTCTCCGTCCACCAACCTTACCTGACGACTTGTGGTTCGACGGTTATTCAGATACCCATTTGACGTGAATGCACTATACATTTACAAACATCCATGCCTTCTCCGGGATTTCAACCCAGGCCTTACGACAACGCAGTCAACATCACTAACCACTATTCTGGTAGGAGGCTATAAGCAATTTTAAATTTGATGAAAACAAGCACACATATGTAAGTATACGCACACACACACACATATAAAGGTGGTCATAATTAAACTGTAAGTGTTCAAGGGATGCTGGAGAGAAAACTACCGGTAATATTCCAGTGAAACTTGGTATTTACACTTTTCAGAACATGCGCAAATCAAATATGCACAAACCCAAAAAATTGTTGTATTTCAATGTTTATCAACGGTATATATGTAAATTTTAAGCACACAGAACAATATAAAAACAGGAACACATTGATTAATTGTCAATCATGTATCTGAATAAGAATGAACATCAATTGTTAGTGAAGATATTCGTGCAGAATGGTAGAATTATTCTACAATTATGTGGAATGGCTTGTGATTTTCTTGTGGTTCCCAAATTTCTTTAAGACCCCAACTGCAAGAGGTCCCAAACGCTGTAGTTTTACAGGGACTAGCTACGGTGTGATATTGAGAGAACAATTGATTCCAGACATTGTTTAGAAACCACGGTGTTTATGCAGGTCGAAGCACCCTCTCACACTACTCAACCTATTAAAAAAAGTGCACCATGATACCTTTGGTTCGGACCGGGTCATAAGCAGAGGTTTCGAAAACGCTTGGCCACCAAGTTCACCGGATCTTAATCCTTGCGATTTTTATCTGTGGGAAAATCTTAAAGATACGGTCTATAGAGATCGGCATTCTTCTGTTGCTGAATTGAAATCTAATATAACGAGACACGTGCGGTATGTTACAATAGAGCTTTTAAATGCGACGGGGTATCGCCCAACCGGTATAGTGGTTAGCGATGCTGACTGCGGTGCCGTAGGGACTGGGTTCGAATCCCGGAGAAGACATGGATGTTTGTAAATGCATAGTGCCTTTGCGGCATGGGGTTACTCTAAATAGCCGTCGAGCCGCAAGTCCTCTCGTGTGGTTGGTGGAAGAGGAAGAGAGGTGGGAGGCCCCTGACCAACCCCAGGGTTTTCTCCCTCTAAATTGGGGTCGAACCGAGCAAAATCGTACTGTCAACTGCATGGTGTTCAAAGCTAAGGCTAACTACAGGCGTAAAACATTCCAGCCCTTAGCCTTAAAGAATTTCGCGGGCCTCGATCTGACTTCGTCAGGCAGGTGGCAATGGTCAAAACAAAAACAGCAACAAATACGACGGTGGACCATGCTGTTTTACGTTTTTTGCATGTGGTTCGCATATTGAGTACATCATGGGACATTTCATTGAATAAATAATGGTTTAATTGTTTCCAAAGCATCTTTATGGATTTTTTAATTTGTGGTCTTAATTTACGTGACTTTTTGATTCCATGATACTATAAAAATTTAATTACTGAAGCGAATTGTATGGGATTTTTATAAACTTCAAGAGATGTTTTATATTGTTTGTCTCTTTAAAATCTCATTATGCTCTGTCTATCGGTTTTAGAAAATGTACATGCCACTAGTGAGGGCTGAAATACGGCACAGCACCCCATCTATTGTTTGAAAATGACGATATTATTTCTTGCATATTTGACTTCGCATGTTCTGAAACGTGTGACAGCAAATTTCACTGGAATATTCCAGGTAGTTTTTTCTCCAGCATCCCTTGAACACTTGCACATTTTAATAATGGCCACCCTATATATATATATGTGTGTGTGTGTGTGTGTACACCATTGCTTAGTCTTTTTAGTACATGATATACAATTTACGCAAAATGCCAACTATTATTTTATTATTTCACATAGTAATTTCATTAATTCTTCTTGTATTGATATTGTATATGGAAGTTATGTTTATAATGGAGCTCATACTATACATTAGCAGAATACTTATTGAGGGTTTTTCAGCAACATATTTTAAAGTTTATCTCCCAAATCCAAAATGGAGTTTCTCATTATTACAAAACACAAATGAGCCTTGGATTATTTTTGTTGCTTATTTTTCTTTTATAAATTCGGCTATTTCATACACATCTCATAAAGTATTTCGCAAGTAGAATGGTATGATTTGTATATGTGAGAAAGAAGATTTGAACGCTTGATACCATGAAAGATTTTTGAACAAAATAAAAACACACACACACAAAAACATTTTATAAGCATAATAAAAGAGAAGACAAATATTTCTGGAAAATCACACACTTAACCAAAATAATGCTACTTGTATATTTTCATTTAACAAGAAGTATCAAAATAAACAAATTACTATTTTTCAATTCGAATTGTTTCCCACATCCCAAATTACATGCAATTTCTCGTATCAATTATAAATAAAAATAGACATAACATCATTATTGCATTGTCACTTATTTCTTTATCATGGAAAGAAAAATTGAACAATACATAAAAAAACTTTCGTATAGTAAAATACGAAAAAATTCGAAATGCGTGTAACTTAATTTAACTAAATATATCTTCCTTCTTAAATAAATATATTTTTTTCCTTTTTAAGATTTTTTGGTTTTAAAATATTTTAATACGAAAAAATACACACACAGAAATTATCTAACTTGTTCTCAAATGCAAATTGAATAATACATATAAGCAATAAGAGCGTTTTTCTGATAAAAATTTCTTGTACACGCAATGAAATGTTTCCATATTTGAAAAAGCTCACAAAAGTAATCCTCAAAGAAATTTAAATAATTATGGAATGTTCTAGCATCTCACATTGAGGGAAAAAATACTTTCGAGTCCAATTTAAATCCGTGTTTTATAAAACATCTGATTTCCGTTAGATCGTAAAATACCTCAAATATTCATTTAAGATCAAAAGAATCAGAGCCTCATGAAGCGAAACGTCGAGGGAATTAAACGCAGGAGCTCATCCATGAAGTCAGGGAATATTTCTCCCTTAAACCAGATTTTCAATAGGGATATAAATCTTCCTTTCAAACAAAAACTGCAAATGAAATTTAAGAGGAAAAAAAAAAAGCAAGAGAAGGAATAAAACCCACAGCTAAGTCTTTATCTATTAAATAATTAAATTCCCACAAACCACTTGGGCATCAACAGTGAAAAAAAAATTAAATTATATGAAAATGCACAATAATCAAAACAGTAAAAAAAGAAGAGGGGGTATACTTGGTTAAATGTATGGGAAGTTAAATTCTCTACCTCCCCCCCTATTTTCCTTTGACATTTTGATACAAATACGTAGGTAGGGTCTTCTCAAGGATTGGCTAGCTGGATTCTGTTAATAGAATATGCAAATGATCTTCGAAGCTACGTGTCATCGACGATATTTAATTATTGTAGCATGAAATGAACGGACGAGTCGAGAGTTGGGTGTCTTAAAACGAATACCGACGTCGGTGGCTTTAAGAGTTGAGGATCTGGCTATTGGAAATTAAGATGCTGGATGAGTGGGGAAAAGTGGTCCTTTGCAGAACGGCTACTATTGGCGGAGATTCTGTGGGTTTCTGGCCGATAATTTGTTTCAGGGGCAGTGTGTAAAATGCAAATGCTTTATTTAAAGGTATCATTTCGATTGATTAGAGATTTATAGAATCCTTTTTGTACGAGCTTTATCCATCCTCCCACATATTATTTTAAATTATTTACGTATTATTCCTACTTTACATCTTAAAAAAAGAGCTCTGCTTTCTAGATATTGTGTTAAGGCATCCGACGCGTTCGGAACCGTGATTATAAAAAACCGCATAAATGGATAATTTTCATGATACTTATGTCACTTAAGATTAGAACACATGTATAAAATTGTTTTAAGGACATTTTAACAAAAAAAATTTATTTAAAAACAATATTTCGGCAAAAAATTAACTTAGAATAACCTTTTTTCAAAATGTTCTCCTTTTGTGAAACATGTTTCTATTATAATAAAATTTTGAATGTATATAGCTCAGATCTCTATACAGAGGCTCAACTATGATTTTTGAAAAATCACATTATTTTCAGAGTTACAACCAATTGAAATAATGATCTGCTTTTTTTTCTTAAAATTTCTCCCCTCTGTTGTCGTAAAACATGGATAAACCCACTTTTAAGTTATATATTTCAGAAATTCTAGTTGAGTCTCTATACAGAGGTCTGAGCTATATACAGGTAAAATATTATTATAATAGAAGCATTTTTCACAAAAGGAGAATATTTTGAAAATGGGTCATTCAATGTTCATTTTGTCAAAATATTGTGCTTAAATAATTTTTATTGTAATACTATTTTAAAACAATTTTATATACATTTCTAATCTAAGTGACACT